>JAOVVB010006133.1:0-17029 GCA_028570985.1 Heterobranchus longifilis | reverse complement strand
AATATCTTTGGGTTTTGGACAAAACAAGACATTTAAAGACATCACCTTGGACTTTGAGGAACTGGGATGGACATTTTACTATTTTCTGACATTTTATAGACCAAACGATTAATTGAGAAAATAATCGGCAGATTAATCGATAATGAAAATAATAAAAGTTAGTTGCAGCCCTACTATTATGGAGATAGGTGTCTCACTTTTCTGTACATGATAACATTGCATCTAAAAAGAATCTAAATTAAAAAGAAAATGCTCTCTAATATTCACAGTTCTTCAGATGCTGTGGAAAATGTGCAAAAGAGACTTTTAGTTCCTGACTTTGGCTTCTGGGGCTCCTGAGATTATTTGGTAAAAAGGGTCATTCGTTGCCACTTCGGAATGAGTAACCAAGGCTAACAACAACAGTTATGACTGAACCCAATCTGGCTAAATGGGATTGTGTGTGAGTTTTAGGTTCCCAGTGTAATGTTAGCATTTTGACTTCTCTCTGTCTTACACACACGCACAGACATACAGATACACACACACAGCTGTAGTGTGAGCAATTGGAAGCCAGCATCTGTTGTGTGTGATGAGAATGGATAGGGAGTTCACAGTGATGATAATGATAGCGGGGCAACTCGATGGCTTAGAAAGTAAAACCATCCACATGTTGTTTTGTCCAATGTCACTCAGGTCACTGCCTCCCTCCGTCTGCCCGTCTATCGTCATTCAACCCATCGGCTGCTAACAGCATACTAAAGAAGCAGGAGGAGTAACCCTGGATTTTGTGAATGACAGAGCTGGCACGTAACTGTGGTGAAACTATGCTTTTGCTGGCATTTGATTAGCTTTATTAGATCATGTTCATATGATATTAAATACTGTCCACTAATATTAGTGCAGGGTGGTTATAGAGTGCACCAGATTGAATAGGTTACAGGGCATTAAAAAATATGGCTGCATTTCATTGTACGCACTCACCCACACACAAGCTACACACACATCGTAGAGTGAGTGGGATGTAAGGAGGCCCAGGTGTTGGCATAGCTAATGAAGCATGGCGCCACCTGGTATTCAGAATAATGACCTGTGACACACACCCATCTCTATCAAACATCTGTCTGGAACAAGGGCAGAGAAGAGAGGAGGAGGGATCAGGTGAAGGAGGGGAAAAGACGGTTGGAGGTAAAAAAAATAAAAATAAAAAAAGAGGGAAGATGAACCTGGTGAGCATGAGACGTGTGTGTCTTACCTTCGGCATACTGCAGCAGAAGGAACACGGTGTCTTCAGAGACGATGAACTTCCTCAGCTGCACCATGTGGGGCACAGAGTGAGGCATGCATGTCCTCTTAGTCTGCCCACAGTCGCTGCTCTTCCTCAGACCCTGCAATAAGAATGGAGAGGAAGAGGAGGCAAATAATTAAAGGTGTATAAAAGTAAGTAGGGATGCACCGATTGCGAAATTCTGGGCCGATACTGATGTTTAAAATAACAATTTGGCTGATAGCTGATGCTTTTTGTTGTTCTTTTTGTTGTCATTTATTCCTCCTTATGTGCCAGGGAAACAAAGAAATCTTCATTATTAAAAAACTGTTTTAAAGTAATTCAGCCCTTCATTACACTATCTTTGAATAAGCACACATTAATGATATAAACAACCTTTAATATAACCTTCTTCTATGTGAAAACTATATATATATATTTTTTTAAATAACTGCTTTAAAAGCCTTTGTAACCTTTTAACACAACATTTAGTCAGTGCAAAATTGATGCAACACAACAGATAAACATTGTCCGATATCAATGTTCGGCCGCTAAATTTGTGCATCCCTAAAAGTAAGCACAGAAATTTGCATTTAAGGACAAGAGGAGAAAATTAACCCAAATATGGAGGGCATGAGTAGGAGGAGGTAAAGGAAGGTGAGGGTTTTAGTTTGTGTGAAGAATAAGGTAAAAAAAAAAAAAAAAAAAGAGTTACAGAGTGTGGCAAAGGAGAAACCTCCTATTAACGAGGTGCCAGCTTTGCCCCATGGCAACCCAAAGTCACTGGATTCATCAAGCCACATACAGCGCGTGACTTTAAAAGAGCCACACAAATCTATCAGCGCTACACGTAAAGTTCACATTGGCTGTGTGCGTATGTGTGCGCGCACGTGTGTGTATTCATCTGTGCCTGCGCTGTGCGTTGGCATCTGGCACACGTCTCACACCTGAGAGCAGAGGAGCTGACAGGGACAGGCCCATTAGAATCAATTACACCGGTCACACACAGGGGCTTCTGGCACACTTCACACTTACAGTCAGGACGACGAGGATGCACACACACTCACACACACACACGCACACGCACACACACACACAAGTTAAACTTACTTTCAGGATGAACATCTCTTGTGTTCTCTTGTCCATGACCAAAAGAACCTGTGATGGAAGAGTGCCATTAATTGCCAGATATGAACAGACACAGTCAAAGATGATGTAGTGGTTGTGTCTTCCAGAGCAGTACTTTTTAACGACTGGGTCAGGGCACACATGAGGGTCACTGCAAGATAAATGTAGGTCCCTAAATTATACCAAAAAAAAAAAATTGGCATCAACATGTCAGATCCTGCTGTGTAGATCAAACCAAGTCCCAGCCGCATAATGACTAAAAGGAATCTATAAATGTATGTAGTGTAATAGCAGAAAAAAGGGAAACAAATGCAATACTAGCTGTGAAAAAAAACCAAAGAAGAATGTAAAGGTGACCGAATTAACACATACCTTGATAAATGCATTATACTTAAATCAATTAGTTCATAAATCGATTAGTTGATTGACAGAAAAGTAAATTAAAACAACTTTTGGTAATCTTGCTCAAAGATTTTCATTTTAATAAATGAGAGAGAATGTAGGCGGAGCTAACGCAACAGCCCAGCTTCAGCTCACTTTGTTTTTCGGTCTGCTAGCGTTTCTTTTTTTAAAATATTTATTTTTACATCATTGTAAATTGAGTATCTTTAGATTTTGGACAATCAATCTGGAGAGGTTACCTTGGTCTTGGATCACTTTTTTTAGGTAATTTCATAGATTTAACAATAGAAAAAAATAACTGACAGATTCATAATTAGTGAAAATAATCATTAGTTGCAGTCCTAATATACACCAAAATGGACATATGAGCATATGGACGTGCAAGCCAGTGCTGGTTACTCTTTTTTTGTTATGTTCATATAACGGATGCACAAATGTCTTTCCTGTGCTCCTAAATCGCTACCTTTCCTTCCATCTGTACCCACATTCCAACAAAAAAAGGAGCTCCTACTATCTCTCATTTCACTTTCCTTTTACCTTCTCCCTCTGGCTCTTCCTAATAACTTCATTCCCTCCCTCCTTCTCCCCGTCACCTCCATTGCTCTTCTGCTCCCTCGCCATCTCAGGGGAGAGCTCGAGCATATGTGTGTGACCCGGCCTGTGTTCGTGCGTAGTGAAGTGCAGTGCGGTGCGTGCGTATGTTTTGTGGGTGCGTTCTCTCCATGTGACCCTGGCTGGGACCAAACAGGTGCAGGCTAAATGGATATGAATGGAGCTGTGAGTAAACAGAGTGGCAATGCTAGCCAGGGCGCTAATATAATTAAGACACAAACATCAGGGAAGGGGGGAGGTGGAGAGGAGGGGCAGGGGGGGCAGTAGGGTGAGGAGCTCTCTCCATCTGTCCCCTCTGTCCCCATTAAAAGTGAAAGGAGGAAGGAGGAGGAGGAGGAGAGAGAAGCCGGGTCATTTCTGGATAGTGCAGTTTCCACTTATGGCCTTTTTCTTTTTTCTTTTTCTTTTTGCGCTGTGTGTCCGATTTGTTTCTGACATATTGTGGATTTTGCATGCACCTCTGTAGAGTAACACATGTTAGTATTGTGTCAACATTTTCCTTGGGGTTTTGTGTGTGTGCGTGCATGTGTGTGTGTGCGTGTGTGTGTGTGTGTGTGTGTAGGACGAGCATCATTGATTCAATGTTGTGTGCTGCTCTCTGAGCTGCTTGCCAAGTCATTTCATGGCTGAGTGGTGAAGTTGCTTCGCCGGCAGCTGGTTGAGAGGACCAGCAACCTAAACTGACCTTGTGGTAGTCATAACTGACGCTGAACATACACACACTCAGCCCTTACCATACCATTCAGTAAATCTATTACGCTTTATTGCTTCGGATAAAAGAGATGGTCGAAGAAGGAAAGGACACAAGGAGGAGAAATCTGACACATCCACATTTATCTGGGCCTGGAAATTATGACATAAATGAGCATCTGCCGGACCTAAGTGTAATTATTTTGTAAGGACCTTGGTTATTGTTGTCACCTTAAGAATGTTCCTCTTCCATATTTACTATAATATTCAATGAGAAAAATTTGACACCAAATCAAACAAAGTAAAATGTTTACTTTCAACATTGATCTTTTTTTTTGTCTTTTTGTGTCTTTTACTCCCTGTCATGATAGAAAAAAGGATCAATTATTGAATGTAAATTAAACAACATTAAAGGTCCCATATTATGCTCATTTTCAGGTTCATATTTGTATTTTGGGTTTCCACTAGAACCTGTTTACATGCTTTAATATTCAAAAACACATTACTTTTCTCATACTATGACTGTAACAGCACTTTCTATCTATATATAGTATAGTTGTGACATCACAACCATATGAAAGTCCTGACGGCTCGTTTAAAGGCACAGTTTCTGAATATGGGCAGATACAGTGTTTCCCATTAATTACCTAGACTGTGGCGGCCCATGTTTTGTGGGTGTAACTTACTGCCGTTTAACACCATTCATAGCTTCTTTGCATTTTAATGGCGGACTGGATTGGAGTGTGGAGCAGTTTCCTGATTGGCAGGAAAAAAAAACCCAAATTTTCTCTATTATTCATGTTACTCTTAAATAATTAATGAGAAGAGTGTGTACTTTCTATGATATCTTTCCTTGCAGATTCCCCAATGTAACCATATCTATACAACTGATGTGTTCAATTGTTTACTAGAGAACAAAAGTATAAAGTTCTTCATAGATCTAGCCTCTTAATTTGGCCTTTAACATGCACCAGCTACATTTTCTACCAGGGGAGCATGCCCCCAGACCCCCGCAGAGGGTCTGAGGTCCCCCCACCACAGTCTCATAAAATTCTGTGGGAAACACCGGCTGATACTTTCACAGTATTGTATTGTATAGTGAGGACATGGTATCTCACTTTTTATAATACAGGACCTTTAAAGTAAACTCACAAAATGTGGCTGCAAGTTGCAAGACTTGTTTAAGACAAGTTTAAAGACTTGGTTTTCATAATGTTTTTATGCTGCTTTTGTGATCTTTTCTGATCTATGACATGTCTTTTTATGTTTCTGTGACATAATTTTTATTTTATTATTGTGATGTGATTGTGTTGTGTTGATTGCTGAGATGGAGATGCAAGACAAATTTCTGTGCAAACAGACAATAAAGTGTTATCTTATCTTATCTTAAGACGTATCAAAAGTAAACTGACCTTATCTATGACCCCCAACACCCTGTAGGCTCTCAGCTCCTCAGATGGACTCTGCTGGCCTCCTCTGCTGCTGGACGGGCAGCACTGTGCCCCCAAAGCCTTGGACAAAAAACACAAAACATGTCAGTGCTTTCAGTGGTGTGCAATTTTATCATTAATACATGGTTACATTCATAAAGTACCATGACTTCTTGCAACATGTGACCCAAATAATATGTGAAGAAAAGCAACAGTCAGTGTTTTAGCGGAGAATATAAACTGATACAGGTAGCGTACAGTGGCTTTTTAGAGCTTTTTGAAAACAGCTGCCTGATATGGCTGAAAATGATCATTTGTTATTGATTATTTTGGACTGTCGACATGCATTATAAAAAGAGAGGTTTAACATTGTTCAACACAGACTTGCTGTGATGTTTTCATCTGTAATAAACCCGACTGCACTGATATACTGTCTCAAGTGGTTTGAGGACCCTGGTGGATGCACGCATATAAAGCACATTTGAATAATCTAACATAGACAGCGTACGGGCCAATGGCATTTCCCTCCCACTCACCACTGTCTGTGTTGACCCTTGACCCATGCTGCTTCTCAGATGCTGACTGGATATCTGTTCTGCACGCATCAGATACTCCGCAGTCTTCTTCTTCACTGCCTCTCGCCGCGTGGGACTGGGCTCACCTGAACCGGGGTGAGTGAGATCAATCATTTTTCTTTACAAAGCAGTTTGTATAGTGCTGGGTTAAAAGTTCGACATTTTACTGACAAAACAGCATGTTATTACTGTGACAGGCTAATAAAGGTAAAATTCAGTCTTTTTGGCAATGTCAGGGAAAACTAAAGAACAGCAACCCTGCTGCTGGTAGGATTAGTATCTGGCTCATGGACACGTCAGCAGAGTGGATGCTTACAGAGTCACAGCCATCATAGTTTTAAGTTGAGTCCCCGCTGCACATGTAGTTTCCCAGCTCTCTCTCAAACTGACCTTGCACTCCTTGCAGCAGCAGGTCCACTCCGCTGCGATAGCAGGAGAAAGCTGCCTGGAAGTCCTGCTCTTTCTCCTTCTGCACAGCCAAACAGATGAGCTCACTGGCTCTGTCTAGGTAGTCTGACTTCGCGTCCTTTGGGTTGCCACCGCTCGCCTTCTTCAGACTGCCGGAGAAGAGCGGCGTTCGGCCTGGCCAGCTGACCTCTGGGTTAGGGGCTGAGGAGGCAGGGACCGGGGCGGGAGACGGGGTGCGGCGATCGTGCAGGGAAGGTAAGCGAGGGCTGCAGCTGCTGCTAATGTTGGTGGCTCCCCCCTGTGGCTGGTTTGGGGAGGTGCGGCCTGAGGCCATGCCATCATCAAGCCCAGCCAAAGAGTCCGTGTCCACAGCCAGGGAGGTCAGGTCGCTGTCACTGGACGGGCCTGGGGAAGAAAACAATGTTAGGGTCAGTACAGACACGTACATACACCAGGGTGGTGTTGCAGTCCAGTCACCAACAATCGAATCCTCGTCGAGTCTCGAGTCCCCAGTGTTTGAGTCCGAGTCCAAGTCCGAGTCATCAAGGTTGAGTCTGAGTCGAGTTCCCAGATTGCCTCCAGTGCTCTTTCCAGAATTGGATGTAAAATCCGTGAAGGCAAACCGCACAATCTGGGGCGCATCTTTCAACAGTTTTTGAATGTGAATGTATATAGCCAGGACGCGGTTTGCACATGAACATAGCGTTCGTGTGCCCTTGCACGAAACTTACTGTTACAGAATTTATATATATATATGGTTGTCTCCATTTTGTTGTGGCGAGTAAATAAGTCCTGGACATTGTTGTGTTATCCCTGACAATTGTCTTATTTATTTATTTATTTATTTTCAAATGTATTTGAATTTTTGTCAAATAAACTAAACTAAAAGAGAGAATTGCGATGCATCTAAGAACCTATTTTTTCCTCCTCTAACTGTCATAGAAACATCACGTCACACCAAACAGAGTAAATTGTAACATTGCACACGCACAAAACATTTTACAGTTATTTATGATGTTACAGTATTTATTTATAAGAAAAAACGTAAGACCTTTGTAAACAAAAGTCAATACTTTTAAGGCCTTATTTTGAGAATATTATATTCAATGCTTTTTAAATACTTGATACACACTATGAGCTCTAATGCAGGTGGGTGTTATTTTTGATCCATAAACAAACCTTACCTCCATACTCAGATGTGATGGTCAAATCATCTGCACCGCTGATGTCTCTTTGAACTGAAAAACATGTCCACACATCTCTGAGCAAGCGTGAAATGACAGTGATTGTAAATTATGAGGCAGATTGATTCTGAGGAATAGTTATTGTACCGTCAGAGCTGCAGTCTGACAAACTGTCTGCCAGGAAGTCAGAAAAGGGCTCCGCTGGTCCAATGAGCTCTGAGCCGTCGTGGACCTCACCTCCCTTGAAAAGAATTAAAAACATTGCAGTTCATAGTAGTCTGGGATTATGTTTGCGTTTCTGCATGTGTGTGTGTGTGTGTGTGTGTGTTTGGGTACCTTAAAGAAGTCTTGGATGTGCTGACTGCTGTAGAGAGCAGGGATATTAGCAGAGAACTGCAGCAGATCCTCGGAGCACTGTCTTCTTTCCTCAACTACTGAGTCATCAAAACGACCTGCACATGCGTACATGGATACAAAGATATCTGAATATGACAATATTCAGAATTTGATGCAGGTCGTGCAAACAGCATATTCAGTTTTGGATATTCCAAATAAGGCCTTTTTCTGAATATAGCATTTTCCGATTAAGACATGTGGGATATGCCGGTATTATTTAGAAGCATTCTTTGGACATGTATACAGCGCATTCAGAACACGCATCTTAATCAGGGTTTTTACTGCAGTTTGCTACAGTTTACGGCCTCTTGCCTGTTTACGGTCAGTTCTGTGCGTTGCTATGGTTGTTGTATACAAACCAAGCAGCCAACATTTTGCAAGGCAGAGGTAGAGATGCATGCCCAAAAGAAAAGAACCACATTTCTGGTCAGACGGAGAAACACACCGACTTTTAAACATAATGTAAGACTTGGATATCAACAGGTTTTTGGATGTGCACAAACATCGCAACGGCAACCTTTTGAAGAAGGTTGTTGAAGGAATAAATGAGAGAGGCTGTCGAACAAGTCCGCCACCGGTGTAAATTTTCACTGCTACAATAGGAATATTCATTTTCATTAGCCATGCAAACAGCTTAGTAGGAATATTGACATTCTCAGAATCAGGGGGAAAAAAATGAAAACGTGTGCCTGTAAACGTAGTCAATGATGTTGCTTTTAAGCAAGTGATTATGTCAGGTAAGAGTAGTGCTTACTGACTGAGTAATTACACTGAGCTGCCTCAAGGGGGCAGAGTCATCACTACTCCAGTGGTCATAAAATCCAGGATTCATTGTCTACTACAGCGAAGTCTGTGACTGGAAGGTCGCTAACACTAACAGCCAAATATTAAAAGTCAAGCAGGTCAAAAGAGGACAAGCATTTGGTCTCTTTATCTGGACAAACGTTTGACAGATGGGGAATGGAGGGGATTCGTTCCTTACCAAAGACTTTGGCCTTGGCAAAGGGAGGAAACAGCTCCGACTGGCTACATACATTCTTGTGCAGCTGCCAGAGGTTCTGATGAAGCTTCCGGAAATCACTGTATCTCTTCCATACCGTTATCTACAGAAAGAGCGAGAGGAGAGACGGATGAAGACAGGGAGGAGGAGGAGGAGTTGAGGAATCAATCAGTTTCTGTATAAAGACGTGTGAAGCTTCACCAAGTGGATGGAATCAATTTTGGTGCCTGATTCTGTAAGTAATCTCATTATCACTGTCTTATTTTAAAATATCTGAGTAATTCATATATCCATTGTCTTGTTAAAGACATCAAGAAAGTAAAAATTGAAGCTACTTTATATCCTGAAATTACAATTTCCCACCACATGAAACCATCTAACTCATATGAAAAATTAAATTACTCATCTTGCCGCCATCTTGTGCAATAAAACTTGAAGAACAAGTCACACAACATTCACACACAAACCTGAATGAATACTTTTAATTGAACTGAAGCCTGAATAACAAACAGGCTTACAATACACACTATTTACAAAAAAGAGACCAGAAACCAGAGTAGCAACATAAATTACAAATAATACTAAACCATCCATAGGTCGCCCCCCCCCCCCAAGCTAAAGGTAGCCAACTTATGGGCATTCAAATTAAACATCCATTCAATTCTGTCATTGTGGGTGCACAAAAACATTTCTGGATTTTGAACAGACATCTCATTAATGAATGAAGTAGTTCCTTACTGTGTGGCACAAAGCAAAACATGATGTTGAGATGTGAGTCCTGTTTGCTAAAATCTTCCTGGTGTGAGAAAAACTGAGCAGCACAACTCCCAAACAGCAGCACTCCTCAGTAATGGAGGTATGCGTTTCCAGGCTTTCACTCTGTCTCTTAGACGTACACATGCAGTAATTGACATCATGCCTGCTGCATTAGCGCTGCTTCCAGGCTAGACTGCATTCCTCAGTGTGTGACAAACGTTAAGAGAGCATGCGTGTGATTTTTCACAGTATGTTCGTAGATACATTATGAGAAAGGGGAATAGTTAAATGTTCTGTAAAACTTTAAGACAGAACAGTTGTTTTGGGAAAAAAAAACCTGAAGATGTGACAGGCATTGAGTGTCAGTATTCTGACATAAAGACAGTGAGTTTGAAATGTGAAAATGCAAAATGAATGAAAACAATTCTCCTGATGGAAACTTAATTCTTGGCTTTTTTTTTTATATGAATTATTTTTCACAACAGAATTTTCTAGCCAGAAAAATTAAGCTTTGCTTTATAAAGTCTCATGCTTAAGGATGTGGTTAAGGAACGTAGAGCCACACACAACTCGCACAGCCTCTTACCATAAATTTACTGGTGTCACTTTCAACTTGTATTGGTTGTAAATTTCAGAATAGGATACTGTAAAACTGCAAATGTTGAAATGTGATATTATATTGGCCTTGGAAGGTCTCAACCAACTTATTCTAAGAGAACAGATTGTGTATTACAGAACCGTGCTTATCTTCCAGCCCTGCAGGTAAAATGCCCTCTAAAATATTCCTCCTGTCTCCTGTCCTGTCTTTCAAGAAAGTCAACTGTCTGCCAATGCTTTGCACACTCACAAAGTCACAACATAAAAATAATGGCTGCTAGAGCTGGGTGATATGGAGAAAATCAAATATCACTTCTTTTTTTTAACCAAATACCTCCATATCAAATATTGTAGTCTGGACTATGGTGCTTTCACTAAATATTTACACAATGATTTTTGATCAGCAATGTGGATATAATGACTAAGTGGGTAAAGGCAAATAATAGAACAGCTAGAACAGTGTGGTAAGTTTGGAAAATTACATCAGTTGTGCTGTAATGCAGCATTTAAAACCTGCAAAAGACAACACATGAACATATAGCAATATCCAAAATCTAAGAGGATATCTAGTCTCATACAGGGTTCCCACACCTTTTTAAACATAAAATTCAAGGACTTTTTAAGGATTTTCCAGGCCCAATTCCCTCAAATTCAATGATCACACGGAATCGTTAGACACGTATCAAGGTAAATTACTGTTACAATAAGTTAAAAAAAAAAAAGAACTTCAATTTATATTCTTGTGCAAAATATATACATTCAAGCACTTTCAATGACCCATGTCTATTTATGACTATTTTCAAAAACTTAGAAGGCTTTTCCTTAAATTCACAAACTTTCAAGGATTTCAAGGACACATGGGAACCATGTCCAGTAGGGCTGAACAATTAATCCAAATTTTATTGAAATCGCAACACGGACTACTGCAATTTTCAAATCGCAGGAGGCGCAATATTTGTTAAAGGCAAAATATGTCAAAATACCATTAATTAAATATTGTTGTCTGCAGAGATGTCCCGGCCTACAAATCGTATTCTACAGATTTAAGAAAAAAAAAAATCTTTGTTTGGTACAGATCCCATTATGATCATTATAATGTGTTTTTCAATAAAAATAAGAATAATTACATAATCATAATTCCCTCTATCGCAAATCACAATTGCAGTATCAGTCAAAATAATCGCAATTAGATATTTTTTCAAAATCGTTCAGCCCTAATGTCCAGGGTTCCAACACCATCTTAAATTCAAGAACATTGGATCAAGGTTAATTACTGTTGTACTCAAATTTGTATTCTTGCATAGAATATATAAATTCAAGCACTTTCAATTACCCATGTCTATTTATGTCTATTTTCCCCCCTCAAATTCCCAAACGTTCAAGGATTTCAAGGACCTGTGGGAACCATGCTCATATCACTATATTGATATAATATCAATATATTGGCCAGCCCTACTGGCTGCATGTCTTACCTCTTGGACATCCTCGGGGTTCTTCCTGGAGATTATCTGTGTGGAAAAAGGGAGACGAGAATTCAAGGCTTTAGAACCACCATGTGAGTGATTCCTATCTAGAAGTATAAGAAGCCCGCTTCGGTTCAAGACCTTCTTGTGAGGCTGGCACAAGTATGAGCAGGGACACAGCTCTGAGCGTGACAATGAGTGCATTATATAGCGAATGACGGAAGTCTTGAGTGTAGGAACGAGACATCACCAACAACCATAACGAGCAGAGTAGCTGGGCAGACAAAGAAACGCAGCCTGTCCTTGTCTGAACTTATTGAACATGGAGTGTGCCGATGAAAACAATCACTGCACAAACTGGTAACTGGAGGTCTAGCAGACGTGTGGATGAATAATAGGATATGTCTATTCATTTCATCATCAGAGGACTGTGATTGATCTGTGCATGTGAGTTGCTTATCAATGGGGACAGACAGGAGCCCATTCTTCTGATCAGGACCAGAAATGTTTGGCCAATTTCAAATCCCAACAGCACACCATAGGATAGAGATAAAGACAAATTGACAACACATATTGAAAGATGAAGCATTAAAGAGTAATTTCCACTGTAGTTTTGATTTTGTTCTAAATTGTTTTTTGGCTACATTCCTAAGAAGACATGTTTTTCTGCATTGACAACACAACAAAAACACTGGTCACGCCTATTTCAAATGCCATTTACACGCCACAGTATAGGAGTGGATACAAAATGAAAATAGCTATTGAGAGCAAATATAATACTGTACAGATTTAAATAGAACAAGTTTGCATTGTTAAGATTCTTGACATATTTGACAAATGAGAGCTTAGATTTACAGTTTAACTAATTAATGTTCTCCCTTAAATTGGGGCAGTAGCAGTCTATTACAAATATCTGAAAAACAGATTTGGTGGGTTTAATATTAATTTCATCATAATTCTCTATACAAACTCTTGATCTGTGAGTTTCTATGCATTATCAATAGGGTCAAATGAGAAATGAAAGCCTGATTGTCCAAAACTGAAAGTGAATTTTGAGTTTCAGATTATAGCAGCTCCTTACTCTGGTAGATCGATACAGGGAGTTTAAGCAATTAACATGTAGGTTATTAAGTTAACCCAGGCTTTGACATTTCTCCTTATTGATCATCAGGATCAACCACAACGTTAATTACTTATTTCAATGTATTTCTCTGGGAAACTTTCTCTGGAAAACATACTTTTTTCTGCTTAAATATGCCTACACTTGCTATTTAGCTGTTACAACCGGGTTAACACAGCGTTTAGGTCGGATTAAATCAGTCTGGCTAATATTGCTAATGTAAGTTAGCAACTAGACAACCCACTATGAGAAAGTCTAAATGTGACTGTTAGCTACATCTACGGTTTTCACAAAAGCTGTTACCATTGTCAAGTAATCCTCAAGCGTTTAAAGTAGCGTTACGTGTGTTTGCATCATATTAGCTTGGTTAGCACAGCTCAAGCTAGACAGCTAACTAGCTAACAACACCTAGCATTAGCCTTGCTGTCAGAGTGCCCATCATCCTCCCTTTACGTTACTTACCCTTGCGGTGACTTTGTACACAGTATAGCCTTTCAGGTGCTTTTTAGGATCTGTGACAGTATAAAACCGAGCCAGTTCTCCTCTGCCCCGCTGCGATATCATTCTGATAGTGACAACATTGCCAAAGCTACCAGTCGGCTAGCCATACACATTCATTCCCTGACAACACAGTGACAGGCAGGGCAGACTAATATGTTAGAGCTCCTCCTGGTGGAACGCCTGTGTAATTACACGCCTTAATGTCACTTGCATCCACTTCTTTTTAGATTGTAATAACACCAGTTTTATATATTAAGTGTATGTATTTTATTAAGTGAGAAGTTGTCAAATGATTGGCACTTTTTATATAACTGTATACATACATAAATGCAAGCAATTAGGCTTAACTACAGTGCATGAAATTAATACACAATACATGTGAACAAACAGAGATAAGTGCAGATAGTGTTAGTGCCATATTACATACATAATCATGACATACATAGACTGAATGAGAAATATATAATAATGTATGAGTTGAACAATATGGATAAAACCCTCCACCACAGCGTATGTAATTCTGTATATATACACATTATGTAAAACACATGTGAAAATAATAAAATTACTGATGGCTGAATTCCATTTAGCTACTTTAGTTTCAAGGTACAGTGCCATACTGTATGTATCAAGGTATAAGTTTGATCATGTATGGTGAAATTAAATTACTTTAAAACTGTAATAAAGTGAGCATGTAGTTAACTGATTTGTCTCCAGGCAGCTGGCCAAACATTTTGTGCTTTTATCAAAAACAGTTTAAAGTAAGTAAAGCAAGAAAATCAATATGACAGTTGCTAAATAATATCTGACACCCAATCTGCGATTAATCAACCAATACCAAAGAGAGAAGATTTGCAATGAACAGAGAAAACAAAAACATAGAAAATGGTATACACCCTGTCCTGTAAAGCTGAATATAATCAGTTTGATAGAATAGAGATTTTATGAACTGTGCCTTCCTTTATCAAGATTGCAATGGTTTGGATCTGTTGCTCATACATCCATGTTACATTATTGCAATCCAGAGTAGCAGAAGTATGATTCCTGCTGGGTTTATAATCCAGGAGGTGCAGAGTCTGCTCGCCGTGCAAGTCGGTGTCTTCATCATCTCCCTGACCGTGCCATTTAGGTTGATTGCCATGTCATTCTGTGAAAAAGAAAAGATTATATAATATAGAATTACCTTTTTTTTTATGATATTTGTTGGAAGCAATGACAAACAGAGGACTCCACAGCCTTTAAATAAAATAAAATAAAAAAACTCAACATAAATGTCTTTATTAGATTGGAGGTAGAAAAGAAAATATCCTATCAAATAATTCAGACTGTTACATACATTTTCATCAATGGCAATCTGGATTTGTGGAAGGGTCTTTAGGAATATCTCCTGCGCAGTAATTTCATCCGGTTTGGAAGTTGACGCGTACGCAGACATCCTGTTAGAAATGAGTATAGAGCTACTTCAAAAGAGCATATCAAGATGCATCTGCTTGAAAGAAATATGTATGTCATGTATATAACATGTAAGCTGGTTTCAGTCTGGACTGCATCTAGCTTGTGTCTGCAGTGGATACCTTGTATCTGGGTGGCTAACACATACGGAGGTGTTGATTGCAGGGTAGTAGAGCAGGAAGGCCAGGCACATCTCATCAGTAGTTGCTTTCCCCATCTGAAGGAGAAAAATGTGAAACATGGCCGTCATTAAAGACATGAGATCATCTATATGTGGATGGATTTAAAAGTGTATGATGCCATGAGAGTCAAGCGCTCTAACACCCTGTTTCTCCAGGTTTCCTACTTGAGGCAAGTTAGACACACAGATGCTACTGTATCGATACGAAACAAATGCTGTACATATTTGCATTTATTAATAATTCTGGGATTAGAAACAGATTAAATTTCCCTTTAAGATCTCTGTGGGCCTGAATTTTAAGTGTTTTAAGTTGGTGATCGCTGCTATACCAAATCATAAAGAACAGCTGTCGTAGTAAATCCTGTGTAGGACAGAGTATTGTTGTATATGTTTTATAGTTACTATTCCACACGGTTTGAACAATACATATGTCACCAATCTTTCTGGCCAGATACATAAAATATTAAACTGCTCATTTGTTTCATCAAAAGTCTTCATGTTACTTACACTGTGTGTGACATGAGGTCATACAGTATTTACCCACCACAGTGACTTTGGTGCGTTCTGTACTATTGTAGGTGCACTCCACTGCAATCTCATCACCCTGTAATGGGAGACAAGTAATATGGCATGATAAATTATAGAGCACTGTATAGTTTATAACAGCCCAAACAACTAATAACTCACCAAATAACTGCCTTAATATGTGGGTGAAATATTTTGGCATGGAGGCAATGGAAACTTACAGGCTTGATGGTCTTGATGTTTCCCAATCTGAGAATCTGCTGTAACCCAAAGTCGTAGTTTTCATCGACGGTCAAAATGTCTATCTGCTTTCCATTTCTACAGACAAAGACGTATGAAATAACACTGTTTTCAAGGAAACATTGATTGGATTGAACATTGGATTTTATTGTTGTATTGTCTGTGCTTTTACAAAACCAGTCAAATTATATAAATCTCTCTCTTTATTTCAATCCTTCAACTTAGATGTTGAACAATATAAAGCAAATCCCTCTTTCTTACCTGTACAGGACAACTCTGATTGCCCTCCCAAGCAAGTGAGAGTGCAGCAACACAGCGAACACTTGCAGTTCAGGCACAGGAGACACAAGCTGGGGGTGGAAAGTAAACACTATTACTATTACCTCTTCATTTTGAAAACTTGAAATCCATATTAAACCACTACCGACCTGAGAAAAGAGAGTGGTATTACACACGCCGTATGTGTGGAATTGAGCGGCATTTTGAGGAATGTTGTAGCGCAAATCTGAACGTGGATTCACGCCTGTCATCAGGGTGCCCACATCATAAGTCCGGAGTTGGGTTGTATAGTGCAGTTTGAGTCCTGAGCTGTCTGTCTTACCTATACACAGAGAGACAGGAGTTTAAAAATGTTGCATCTTGGTCATGAAGGGCGACTATAGAATAAAGAAAAGAAGACATGTGCTCCAGTACTCTGTTTATGTATACAGTATATATACAGTATGCCCTTGGCAGAGGCCATGTAGGTGGTTGCCTAGGGCGCCACCAACATCAAGAAAAAAAAAAAACAGACATATTAACTTTTTTTTAATACAATTATGAACGCCCCCTGATCTAATATCTTTTCATGTTTTAAGAAAAATATTGTTTTTGGTTTTGTCAAGTCTGCTTTGTAGAGTGGCATGTGCCTGTGTGAAAGTCTCATGAGATGGTTAAGGTTAGTTACCTTGCATGGCAGCTGGATTCTCGCAATATCACAAGATAATGCGAGAATTTTGGATTTCTTTTTTTTAAATAAAAAAAAACAAACTTTTATATACAATCTGTTTGTACAATGTCGATATATGTTTACATGTATTGACAATATATTATAATTCTTTTTTTAAATTTTTTTTTTAAATGC
>JAOVVB010006117.1:0-17029 GCA_028570985.1 Heterobranchus longifilis | reverse complement strand
GAAGGTACAGTAATGGAAGAACGCCAGAAGGAGGCAGCAATGCACCTATATGGATGCCGGCTGCCATTAAACCCCACAGAAGAAGAAGAAGACACACCTGAAGACAGCTCTGAGGTCTGTTCTCACTCTGCTCGGACAGGAAGTAGTTCATACACGTAATTTAAGTCGGAGGTATGAAATGAGACGTGTTTGTCGACTTTTAACTTATATTCACAGGTGATGCAGAGGTCCAGATAATCAATAGGTTATGTTTTTTCAGCCGTGTCCCCAAGAGAGGGACCTGGGACTTTGCCTGTAGGCCTACATGACCGATACTTCTGTGGTTGTGTTGAAGGTGTAAAAGTGCAAACGTTAATGAACTGTAGCTAGCCTACTTGTCACGTGTTTTTTTTAATATGCTACAAGACATATGCACTTATGGGTCTGTGCTTTTAATGTGCTGTGCTTAAGTGCTTATGTTAATTAATGTGCATTGTCCCTTCTTATATAAATCAACATATAATGACTGACATTAGAGCAGTCAACACCATGGCTGAGGGTTTCTGCCTTGAAACTGCAGTGTGCTACCAATAACAGTCTCAAAAACCTGGATTCAGACAGCCAGGTTTTATGACATCATATGTCTAAGGAACCAAGCAAGTCACTTGTGGCATTCTTCCCTCTAGTAGTGGTATTTATCTAGTCTGACAGTTTTGGTTTCATTGTTTTATCTGTCATTGGTTATTTTATGTGTCTGCTCAGTTTAGGATGGACAGGAAGCAGTGTTGTGTGAAGCTGTCGGTCCAGCCGTCCAGAGGGCTCGTGGATGAGAAGTTTATCGTCCTGGTCCAGAAAGTTTTCCCTGGTTTCCAGCTGACCGTCTACGCCCTCCACCAGTGTGAAGATGGGTACAGCTGGGAGGCGTTCGGTCACTACACCGCCAACGCTGTGCGGACTGTGAATGGTACCTGGTTCAATGCCTGGACCGAGAAAATTCTGATTTAGAAATGTTTGCAGGCATCATAAAGTTTGTGAATTGCAGCAAAACACATTTTTGTTAAAACATTATGGAAGTGCGTGGAAATAATGAACATCAAAATGAGAAATTATTTTTCATGCCTTTTTACATAACAGTTTCAGAGGATCCCAGTCTGGGCGGGACATATTCTGGGGTTGAACCGATGGGTCTACTGTGGAGCCTCAGACCAGTTCCAGGCAGCAAACCTGCGCTCAGGTACGTCAACAAGCGTAGAGCTGTTCAGATGATACCAATCAATACCAAATCAATTATCAGTATCAGAGTTGACTGTTTCACATCATCTCTCAGGATGAGGAAGAGGAACGTCCAGACTCCCATGGTGGTCACAATCTCGGTGTACCCGGGTCACCAGACTGAGGGCTTCGTGGATCAGGTGCCGCTGGCCGGTGTGGTGGTGGAGCGCTGGTACATGGCGCCCGGCGTCCGCAGGATCCCGATTACAGAGGGCGGACTCACTGCGACCCTCTTCCTCCCCTCAGGTAGGACCAGAGGACAGTCTGGAGGAAGGTGTAACATTCATGTGACATGGGCGACCACTAACCATGAAAATTAACCAAGTTCAGTATTAGTTAGTTGTGACTGTTGGAACAAGTGAAAAATGAAGGCAGGAAACACTCAAACATGTTTCCATCAAAGGTAATCCAAGAGAACTTCAGAAATATACAATATCATAGTTGTGTAAACCGTGAACTCTCTTTGGTGTTTTGACTTCTCTGAAGGACCGGGACCTTTCCCTGGCCTCCTGGATCTGTGGGGGGGTGGAGGGAAGCTGGTGGAGTACCGCGCAGCGTTGCTGGCCTCCCACGGTTTCGCCTCCCTGTCCCTCGACTACCTGACACCTAACGTCACCATAGAAACCGGGAAGATGGTGGACAACGAGTACTTTGAGGTAAACCCTATGAGTATCCATAGTGCCGACGTTAAGTTACATTTGTTGTCACTACAAGTAGAAATCAAGCATACGTCTTAAAAATATATTTACTTTAAATAATAAAATATAAATGGCACTTTAGGTCACAAAACCGAGCAAACATGACAGAAGATGTGGGGTGATCATGAAGTGCAACCTGCATCCTGGTAATAATAATTAATTTTGGGTGTGAGCTCCATGCGGCAGGTTCCTGTTGAGATATGCAGGTTGAAAGTCTTTGTGTTTGTTAAGTTAGTTAAGTGACAATAAAACCATAAACTGGTTCAGAGGTTCATTCAGTTTTACAGACCAGAGGCTGCTCTAGTGGACATTTTTTAAGAATTCTTGCTGCTAAATTATGTAAAAATAAATAATAATCACATTTTACACTACTCATTATTACTACATCTCTACATTGATGCCAGATTATTATAATTGTAGCATGGGGCCTGACCCCTCTAGGGCTTTGATTTGAATCAATAAAATCTTAATATCTAACGAAAGAACACCATGACCTGACCTACTATCTGCCTCAGTTAGTTTATTATCCCAGGTCGGAAACCTAATTTGCAGTCAAGTACACAAGATAAAAAAAGTTTTCTCAGGACACTTTTCATGTAAAGCAGGGCTAGAACATGCTCAATGATTTTCAAAGTCCCAACATCACTCAAGAGCAAAAACTACCTTTAACAGTCTCGAGACTTGATTATTGAAACACTTTCTAGAGTAAATCATGGAGTCGTATCAGACTATAAAACACCAGAGATGAAATCCTCAAAGGTATTGTTTTGTCTGATAAACAGTAGGTGTCATTTTGGTATGAATTTTGCTTGTATAAACTTTTTATATTTGATTTGAACATTTCTGGTAGATGTCACTGAATCTTTTGGATTATAACCTTTCCCATTCCCTCTCCTAAACTATGATTTCTGTGTTTTCTATGAGCTTTATGAATAAAACAGACAATTCCATCCGTGATACTTCCAGCACCCTAATAGCCCATCTCACATCAGGTAAAATAGGAACAGGTGTTTTGAGCCTTAAAATGTATTAGGACCTTTTTCTATGGTAAGTAACAGCCATACATCATACATCAACAGACAGAAAGATAAAGAATACTAACTCTGTTAATATCTTTATTTGTATTTTATAAAATGGGTTGCTACTTCATCAAATTTGCATCCTGATATAAAAGCGGACAAAACCGTGCTCACGGATTGTGAATCAGAGGTTACAGTTTATGAAATCAGTTTGAACAGATTAATACATCAAGTTTTTTTTTCTACCATGTGACCCCAGAGGGGTGAATTATTTTTTCAACATTTGACAAAGACAAAGATAACTAACTAAGTAACGTAAAGCTGAGAGTCAAAGATCAAATATGTTGTCAATTAAAAAGATTTCAGGTTTGGGTTACTGTAGCTATCGGAAGCTTTGAATATCTGAATGTCAGATAAGAGGATGTAGGACACAAGAAATGCAAAAAGAAGTAAAAATAGTTAGTGAGGGCAATCTTACTTGATATGCATGTTAATGTATGAAAATCCACTAAAAATCAAACTAAAACAAATCACAATTCTCTCAACAATGACAACGACTGCGGAAGGCATACAGAGTCCTGGAGCAGCACATTTGCTGATCTGTTCAAACTTTGAACTTTCTATGAAGATTGTTTCAGTCTTCTTTTTTTGTCCAATCAGGCGGGCTGACAAGACTTGCTTCGACAAGGATAGAAACGTGATCTGGCGAAATCTGCTGCTGCCCATCCCCACCGACCCCTCACTCAAAGTGGACGTGAGTACCACAATATCTCCTTATACAGTTCAGTTTTCTATTTTCTAACTGTGTTTTTGGTCTCAAGATAAGATAAGATAAGATCAGATATACTTTATTGTCCCCGTGGGGAAATTTGTTTTGGACTCCATCCTGCAGCCCCACAGAACAAAATATCAAATATCAAACATCACATGCTCTAATACACATACAACACTGTACACATATACACATACTCACCTACACACATGCTAACAATGACAACATATTGCACAACCCGTGTCACCTACACAATTATGACAATAAGATTTATTGCACAACCCATGACATCATCAACATTATCACATTACATGTTACTGTTGAGAACTTAATGGACAGAGGCAGAAATTAATGTTTATAACAGTTCAACCTGCACTTGGGAACTCTGAATCTCCTCCCAGAAGGTAAAAGCTGGAACTCTGGGTGGAGAATGTGGGTTGGGTCAGACAACAACTGTCTGATAACAGACTGTTCATAGATTGTCTGGAGGGATGGGTGGTTTTTGACCCCTATAGTTTTCATAGCTGTTTGTACCAGATGAGCGATCTGTGATTTTAGCTGCACCGTCAGGTTACCGTACCAGACTGTAATATCGTATCTTATAGTCCTCTTATAATACAACAATGTGAATTTCTGCTCAACTCCATACATTCTAAGCCTGCGTAGGAAATGCATCCACTGTTGAAGTCTGGAGCAAAGACTGTCAACATGGGCCTTCCAGCTAAGTGCATTATCAATATGTACGGCAAGATATTTATATGAACTGACCTGAGTGATGGGTACGTTGTTGATGACTACCGGCCTGGGGTCACCTACGGCCTTCGGGTCAAACACCATCTCCCCGGTCTTCTTTACATTCCGCACAAGATAGTTGTTGTCACACCACTGTACAAATCTTTCAGTTTCAGACGGATAAGCTGATGGGCTGCTGTCTTTGTGCATCAGGCCGAGGACGGCTGTATAATCCGAGAATTTGATGATGTAATTTTCAGGGTGGAGTCTAGTGCAGTTATTGGTGTACAATGTGAAGAGGACCAGGGAGCTGACACAACCCTGAGGGGCACCAGTGGAGACCTGGACTCTGAGAGACCATCGTTAACCTTAACATGTTGAGTACGATTTGTTAAAAAGGAAAAGTACCAGTTTAGGATAAAAGAGTTAACATGCATGTGTTTCAGTTTCTGGATGAGCATGTGAGGCTGCAGAGGGTTAAAAGCTGAGCGACAATCGACAAACAATATGCATGCGTAAGCTTTGGGGTCCTCGAGGTGTTTACTGACCAGATGTGTGATGCTGTTAATAGCATCATCTGTGCCACACCGCTGCTTATAAGGTTATAATGGATCTAAAAACACATCAACATTTTGTTTAAGAAACAACACCATTATTCTCTCAAAACATTTCATGATAATGGATGTCAATGCAGCAGGCCTAAAGTCATTGTTGGCCTTTGGACAAGGCTTTTTCGGGACAGGTGTAATTACGGATTTCTTCCAGAGGGGGGGGGATGGTGTGCGAGTCCACAGATTTTTGGAAGATGGGGCACCATGCAGGTGTCAGCTCCTCTGCACGTGTTTTTAGGAGGAATGCAGAGATACCATCCGGCCCTGTAGCCTTCTTAGTGTAGACATGTTTAAAAAGTGATTGGACCTTATGGGGGTCTATCAGCAGCCTGGCATCCTGCTCAGTAACAGGAATTGTCTCTAAAACTTCCCTACATTCAGAGGAGAAGTCCTGAGTTTCAAATCTCATATAAAAGTCATTCAGTTTGTTTGCTTTTTGCAGGTCATCAGAGGTACTGAGACATTTTAGAGCTGGAGTCATGTTAGTGATCGCCTTCATCGTGTCCCAAAGTTTTTTTGAGTTCATTGCTGTAAAGCTCTGTTCAGTTATCTCCTAGCAAGCGTCTTTTGTTTCTTTATGGTAATTTAGCTTTTATTTGTTACAATATAATATATCCCAGCAAGAACTGTGAACTGTGAACATTGCAGCTACCAGGGCATCACATCATTTCTTTTATTTTCTTCTTGTAACCTCTGTGGAATTTATTTGTGGATTTCTGACGCTAAATAGCAATGTGGGTCATTTTAAAAAATTTTTATTTTCAAGTTTACAAAAAATGAGGAACATAACAACAACATGATAATTCCACTGGTGACAGCAGGGCCCTGTACTATGAAGCATGATTTAACCCTGGGTTTTTTGTCCATTTTGACAGTGGTTCACTTCTCTTTTTAAATTATATATAGATTATTTTTTTGCGTTTTTATTGATAGTATAGCTGAAGATTGACAGGAAAGGGGTGAAAGAGAGAGGGGACGACATGTAGCAAAGGGTGGGAGTTGAACCTGCATACATATACATATATATACACACACATATACATCAAAGATATTCATATACCTTGAACTGTATGTTGTCAGTGTGCACTGCGCAGTGGAGTCGTGCTGCAGACTGTATTATTTAATTGCTTTTATATGCAGATATCCTACAGCAGAGACTGATTGAAGAACTAAAGCAGTGTAGTATATACGTTAGGGCCGCCCCCTGAATGTCAAAGATTCAAATCAGTTGCAGACTAGGACTGCACAATATATCTTTTTTTATCGTCATCGCAAAATCAGGAAATACTAGCTCTTCCGCAGCACACTTGACCATCGCTGTTTTTTTGCAAATCTAGGGTTACCTTCTAGACAAATGTGAAGCTAAGCTGTGCTGCTTTTCTGCTCATGTCACCAGAGAAGCAGGAAGAGAAAAGGAGACATCGATGACAGCAGCAGCCAGGGTAAGACCCCCCTACTTACTGACAGAAACAGCTTCTTATATTTTGAAATGTTCAGCTTTCCTGTATATGCTTAGGAACATAGTATATGATCAAATTATTAAATTTTCTCACTTCTTCCTGTCCTGTTTTTTTTTTGTAGGAAAAGGGAGAGGGCAGAAAATAAGTGATTATTTTGAGGTAAGTCCTGATCACTGAGTTTTGCATTCTGGCCACTTTGCTGTGCATTGTTTCAAATCACTCTCAAACTTTAGTGTGATGTCTTCACCCTCACGTTCCCACTGTGCCAGTAATGGTCCTTCATCACACTCTTCCTAAATAACAACTCTGTCTTCTGTCTTTCTGTCTTTCTGTCTTGTTTCCACACTCTGTCAACTGCCCTGTGGCCAGTTTGCTGGTAGCAGCGGTTCTGGCACCAGTCCGGCCCGGGGCATCCGCATGCTGGTGCGCTCCTCTCCACAGCACTCACTGTCTAATCCTCTGGTGAGCACCAGCATCCATCTCCATAGCCCTCTGCTGCTTTTGGCTCTCTTTCATCAGTTGGTTTGCTGTTGGTTTACCAGCTGTTTAATCTTTAGCCAATGTCACATCCATCTCTTGGTCAGTCTTTGTCCATTTTCTCTGAGCATCAATATCCTCTTAATTGGACAGGGTTGGTGAGGCATGTGTCCCTAAGATTTTGTTTTGTTTATTATACCAAAGTCTTATCCATTTAATATGCATGTCTTTGGTTTATCTGGATACTTTCAGTAAGTGCAAGTGATAAAGCATTCCTTTACAGAGGGATTTCTTAAAGATTTAGTTACTGAAATGTTTTTCTTTAGTTTGACTTTTAATGGAAAATGAACAGTGCAGTTTAGTTGTAGCTATGACAGATCAGCCGAGTGTGTGTGGTATTTATTAACTGGAAGGATCAAATGTAGGATAAACTCTGACCATCAGTTTGTAGTTTCAAAACGTGGACATGAGTTAGCATTTCAGCACTTCTGTAGTTCCTTTATAGCCTAACGTTAGCGTTTTTCTTCTAGCGATTTCATTTATGCTTCTAAAATCATAAAAGTGGTGTTCATATGGAGAGATGATCTTACTAGAAAAAACGTATAAGTATCATAAACTTGTGTTCGCCACAGAGCTTATTTTCTGCAATGATCGAAAATGCGATGCAAAAATCCCATAGGCTTTTTGACGAGGGAACCCATGGTGACATAACGTCCGGGTTGGCCTACAAAAAGACGTAATGCCCGAGGCTCCCTGTTGCCAGAGAAACTGTAGGGAACGTTAATGTTTTCAGTTGTTGTTTTGGTTGTAGGTTTAACACGGTGAGCTGTTATGTGAGGCAGGGGGCAGTGCAGGAGGACCATGTGTACATTATGTAAAATTGGTGCGATGTCATCTAATTAATTAGTTTCTCTTCACCTTACATTTTCATTCATTTTATGTTAAGATATCAACTTTCCTCATCACAACTACAAACTCACTACCAACTAAACCGCATGTAATCAGTGTCTAACAGCAGCTTGTTTTTTCCCACACAGCGCTAATCTGTGTCTGACACCCGACAGGGCCTTTTAGTGCCAACACTATCTATCACACATTTCGTTCCCAAATACTCCCACATGTTGCTGCCATATTAAAAGAAATATGTTATAAGTTGTGTTGTCGATGATTGGGTAACAGCAGATTTGAATTTGGTTTATGAAAGACCTGTAGTGAAAGATTTACGGGCACGTTAGTTTCTGTTCCTGTTGGCAACGACATATATTCACTAAAAAGGCGAGGTTTTTACAGCACTCTATAATTAACTGCCCTTTCCTAATCACTCAGGTCTCATAAAGAAATGTCATTTCATTTTGTTGCTGCCCTGCAATTTTATTGGAAATATGAACTATTACATGCAGTTTGTATTGCTAATAGAGAATAGACTTGGCAAAAGAATGATAGAAATGAAACAGTATTTCAGATGTATTGGAATAGACCATTAAGCATCAATGCATTTTTACGATTGCTTATTGACAATTCCAATTCTCTCCCCTTTAATAGCTACAGTATTTTGTTCCCTTTCTTTTTATTGTTTTCAGCTATTTTATAATCTCCCTCTGCTGTCTTTATTACATAATTGTTATGTTTTCCCCCTGTGTCTTTCTGCCATTCTCTTTTTCTGTCTCTCTGGAATACAGTTTCAGCAAGGCAGTCCTTCGTCCACCGGCTCAGCCCACACAGACTCTTCATCTTGCAGCTCTGTGAAGACAGCCCCCACACACTCCTGCTCACACAAAGCCATCCAGGTAACTGACTGACTGACCTGGGTCTCCACTTTACTTCTTTACTTCATTGACTTCTTACAAGAACCGGTGATATTTGTCCTTGCACTGAGTGAAAAGTGGTTTTGTTTCACAAACCGCATCTTCTTTAGAAAAAAAGTGGCATCATTCTCTGACACTAATGGTTGAGTTTTGCTAAAATTGTTGGGATGACACAACTTCACACCTTGTTGTTGTGTCTAAGAATTAAAGGTCAACATTTGAAAGGCCCTGCCACCCACACTGCAGTTCATCTGACACAATACTTGCAACAAACACACAGCTATCCTTGCAAATTACACTAACTGGCCTAATTAAAGGTCAACATTTTTAATTAATGTCTAATATCCAAGATACCCACATCTGATTTTGATGCATGTAAAGTGATGGTGTGTTTTGTTAGTGACTGGCCCAAGGGGTGTCTGCGTCACTGGAGTGGGATGAGATGATAATTGTTGGCTTGTTGTTGTCTTTGCCCTCCTTCCTCAGTCAGAACTGACGCTGCTGAAACTGACAGCACTGGAGAAAAACAAAAACTCTGATCTGGAGAAGAAAGAGGGGAGGATAGACGACCTGCTGAGGGTAAGATAAGAAAATATGTCAAATCGCTCTTAAAAATCTGACAAGCTGAACTTAGTCTGGAGCATTTGCATCTGAAAGAGCTTCAGAGGGGTTATCATTTCATTCCTGACAATAATCCTATACTGAAATGCCACAATGTTTAATGTCACACAGTCAAGGATATGTCTAAATATAAATATTTGGCCTATTCACAAATGTCGTTAATAATCACATCACAATCTAGACACTTGTCATAACAACCCCAGTAATTAACCAGCACTGGTCTGTGCTCATTAACTTTCAAATGCCATTGTTTCTTAAATTACATTTGGTGTAAATGTCAGCAAACCAGGCTGACAACATGATAGTTGTTGCATCATGTCAGTGTAAGAGCCTTGAGTCCTTGTTGTACAAAGAATGAGATGTCAGAGTGATGATGTGTGTTGTGGCAGGCTAACTGTGACTTGAGGCGGCAGGTAGATGAGCAGCAGAAGATGCTGGAACGCTACAAGGAACGGCTGAACAAGTGTGTGACCATGAGCAAGAAGCTCCTAATAGAGAAGGTGGGTGCACATACGCATTTATTCAAATATGTTTACATTAAAGAGACGGCACGTGTTACCTTGTTGAAGCTTAAAGGGGACATATTAATGCTTGTTTTCAGGTTCATACTTGTATTTTAGTGTTCTACTTCCACATGCTTTTTTTTTTTTTTACATGCTTTAATGTTCAAAAAACACATTATTTTTCTCATACTGTCTGTCTGAATATACCTGTATTCACCTGTCTGTCTGAAACGCTCCATTTTAACACCTGTCTCTTTAAGCCCCCCCGCCCAATAAAGCCAAGTCTGCTCTGATTGGTCAGTGTTTTCAGGTCTTCTGCATCTCTGCGGCTCGGAAATGACTACCGCCACTGTAGCTGCATTTTCTACCTATTCTGTACAAAGTATAGTGACATCACAACCTTACGGATGTCTTAACGGCTCGTTTAAAGGAATTTCTGAATACAGGCTGTGTGCAGTTCTCTGTTGATTTAGCATTTTGATATTTTCACAGTATTTATATAGCACCCTGATTGGCTTTATATAAAAAAAGACATGGAAATCATACTTTTTAGAATATGAGACCTTTTAATGGTAATTCAAACAAATGAAGTGAAAAGTGAAAACCAAAACAATTGTTTTCTTTTTATTATTTATACATCTGAGGACTTGACCCATCTTACTTTTCAAAGTGTTTCATGGTGATTATGTTGGTACTCAACAGCAATATTCAGTTCTTTACATCCTTGAAACAAAGCTGCTTTTTGTTTGAGTGTGCATGCACAATTTTCAATGAATCTCTTTTTTTTTTTGTAGTCAAAGCAGGAGAAGATGGCTTGCAGGGACAAGAGCATGCAGGACCGTCTGCGTCTGGGCCACTTCACCACCGTACGTCACGGAGCCTCCTTCACCGAGCAGTGGACGGACGGATTCGCCTTCCAGAACCTCATCAAGTCAGCACGCAGACAGGCACAGACATCTCTGCACTGTGTCCATTCTCCGTACAAGTGTTTTCACACTGCATTGTTTTCTCATGTTCCAGGCAGCAGGAGCGAGTCAACTCGCAGCGGGAGGACATCGAGAGGCAGAGGAAGCTGCTGGGAAAGAGGAAACCGCCCTCCATGGCGCAGACGCCTCCGCCCAGCCTCGAGCAGAACAAACGAAAGAGCCGGAGCAACGGCCAGGAGAGTGAAGCGTAAGATTACAAACAATCGCTACATTGCTTCACACAGCAGATGTTTTACATGGACACAATAAGGCAGAAATGAATTGTTGTGGTTGTTTTTCTGATCTGAAAAGCTCTGCTGCAATTCTAAAGTAATTAATGTAAACATATATATCATGATAGTGATAGGTAGTTACATAGTGCAACTAAAAATGTTATAAAATGCAGGTTTAATGATTTAATTTTCTCAACTCTGTTGTTCTATTTAGGCTTCATCTATTTACTGAAAAAAAAATAAAACATAATTCTGATGCCAAAGTTATTGTTTTATTTACTTATTTAACCTTTATTTAACCAGGAGAGTCACAATGAGATTAAGAATCTCTTTTTCAAGGGAGACCTGACCAAGACAGGCAGCAGCATACAAACAAACATCGTTACAGACAGAAAACACAAAAAAGACAGAATTAAAATGAACTAACAGACATGCAAGGGAACTCACATTTCAAAAGAGAAATAAGAGAGTCATTTACCAGGTCAATTTAAAAACATTGATATCTTAATGAGCCTGCCTCTAATTCTTTTATTTTTGATTTAAACGCTTTTAGCAGGATTCATTCCTCGAGTTTTAATTGACACATAATCTTTTTTTGTTGAGACAAATTATGAGAATATTGAGTCAGACTTGTACTGATCTGTAATAATCCTTAACAAGGAGGCTTTGGTGTGTTTTCTTGTTTTTTACTTTATTTAGCTTATTGCTGACCTGATTATAATGTCATAAATTACAAACTGTTGCCATTTTATCCCACACAGGCTGTCGCTGGCAGAATATCATGAGCAAGAGGAGATTTTCAAACTTCGAATTGGTCATTTAAAAAAGGTACCAGTTCACCACTTAAAGCTGCTTTTTCTTTGTTATTGTTGTTTTGGGATTTGTTTCTAACCCAGAGACCTACTCTCACCTGTTTCTGTTTAGTAAGAGTTGAGGTAGATGATGGATTTTGTGTGTTTTTATGCAGGAAGAAGCAGAGATCCAGGCAGAGCTGGAGCATTTGGAGCGAGTAAGAAACCTGCACATTCGGGAGCTAAAGAGAATCCATAACGAGGACAACTCGCAGTATGTATCATCTCAGTTCAACTTTACACACATTCTGTAGTGTGACCTTTACTAAACAAATAGAGTTTAAAAAAGCCAACGGCTTTAAGAAAGTCTTCTTCTGTAGATTTAAAGACCACCCCACGCTGAACGACCGATACCTGCTGTTACATTTACTTGGAAGAGGTGGCTTTAGTGAAGTTTTCAAGGTAAGCATGTGCCATTTAGTCTTTATTTTTTAACTATGCTGGGTCTTTTTGAACAACATAATGTCAGGGTGGCATTGTAATCTGTATCCAGTAAAAATCTGCCATACAGACTTTGTGTGATGTGTTTGCAGGCTTTTGATTTGACAGAGCAAAGGTATGTGGCCATAAAAATCCATCAACTCAACAAGAACTGGAGGGAGGAGAAGAAACAAAACTACCACAAGTGAGTTCACAGCGCCGGCTTTTCTTTCTTTGCATCGTTGCGAACGTTTTCATCTATAATGACATTTTAAGCTTCAAGCTTTAAACTGTCTTTGAATGTTTTTATTTGTGATGTTTTTTTCAGACACGCCTGTAGAGAGTACAGAATCCACAAAGAACTCGACCATCCTAGAATAGTCAAACTCTACGACTATTTCTCACTCGACACAGACTCGTAAGTGAATCATTGTACATGGAGCTCATAAATGTGCAAAACACCATATACATCTCTTTAAAGCAGGCAGCTATAACTTCTATTTTTGGAATAACAATGTATCAAATTACAATGGGGTTGTCCGTAGTACTGAGAATTATCACCTGAATCTGCAGCTCCTCTCGGCTTTTCAGAGCTTTATAGCGAGTTTCAGCTCATTGTTTTGATTTCCATCCCACAACTTTACTGTTTTGGTTGACTCTCGCTCTCATAGGGGTCGTTTTCGGCCGCAGCAGGCAGATGTTTTCAGTGTAAAAGCTCTAATAACCCACTGTACACTACCTGCTCAGCACCAAATGCCAGATAGAAACAGTTAGCGACGACCTGCTGAACATTGTGGAGCATTTTAACAAAAGAGTCAGATATCTACCTCAGGAGTTGAGACCAAAAGCAGAGCTAAAAGAGAGCTCTGCTGGATGTGTAAATAAACAACTGTTTTGCTACCAAGTTTGCCAAATCAACGTAAAAGTTGATGAAAACTTCGTCTGGCAGGTTCTGCACCGTGCTGGAGTACTGCGAAGGCAACGATCTGGACTTCTACTTGAAGCAGAATAAGCTGATGACCGAGAAGGAAGGACGCTCTATCGTCATGCAGATTGTCAACGCCCTCAAGTACCTCAACCAGATCCGCCCACCCATCATCCACTACGACCTCAAGCCCGGTATTCTCACTGTTTTAAAGTTTGTGATTCTGTCACCCTCCTTCAGTTACAGAGCAGTGAAAAACAGCACGGTTACCTATAGAGTTCATCAAAACTCAACAATTCAACACCGCAAGAGAGATAAATATAGAAATAAATAAACAATATGTAGAAGGAAAAAAAGGCTTTTTACAGTCCTGTGGGAATCGAGAACTGGTTCCAGTTGAGAACCGGTTTCAAATTGTCCGATCCATCGGAATTGTATCAATGCTGCCATGTTTTTCCGACAGTTTTGCAAAACAATGAGGTCAAACTCGAGCGTCTACGCTGCTGGTAACTTGCAACAAGGAGTCGTGGCAGAGAGGAAGAAACAGTCCAAAGCGTGGCTTAATTTCACAAACAACAACGACAACAGTGGTGCTTGTAAAATGATCATTTCAAGTCAGGGTGGAAGCAATATGCTGAAACATCTTTCTACGTGACACGGACTCCAGGGATACCGTGTGTTTGACTCTATGCACGAGTGCCACTGCTTCTCATCTGAGCAGCACATCTGTTAGCGAGGGTAAATATCCTGTTATAATAACATTAGCACCAGATAGCAGATTTTTTCTTTGACTATGAATGCTGTACACACATTCTCTCATTCCATCTACACTGTTCAGACTCACAGATAATAAAACAGTTGCGTTGACGCTGAAAACCTCTGTAGGCCTACTTTTTTTTTCCCACACAGAAAATTGATCAGGAATCAATAAAGAATCTGACCGATAAGCAAAATCGATAATGGCATTGGTATCAATAAGATCTTTTTACAGTTGTGCTTCCTGCTGTGGTCTTAGGAAACATCCTGCTGGTTAACGGCACAGCTTGTGGAGAGATTAAGATCACGGACTTCGGCCTGTCGAAGATCATGGATGATGACAGCTACAACTCTGCAGATGGCATGGAGCTGACGTCACAGGGAGCAGGGACCTACTGGTACACACACACACACACACACACATTTCTCTACATTTAGTAACCAAGCAACAAATATGGCTTCACAAGTTTGGAGCTGAGGTGCAGTTCTTTTGAGGGAAATGTTGCTGATTTAATTCACACACCCAAAAAAAAGTGCAGCTGGAACATGTAGAGTAAAAGCAACCATTTTCAATCTCATGCTGTGGTGGTGTGGCTCGCAGGTACCTGCCTCCTGAGTGCTTTGTTGTGGGCAAGGAGCCTCCCAAAATATCCAACAAGGTGGATGTTTGGTCAGTAGGTGTCATCTTCTACCAGAGTTTATACGGACGCAAGGTAACTACTAACCTGCTTTCTTTAACAGATTTTATTTTATTTTTTAATCAATGTCAAAAATGAAAGAAAGCCGTCTTTTAATCGTCTCCCTCCTGTCTTCTTCCAGCCGTTCGGTCATAACCAGTCGCAGCAGGATATCCTTCAAGAAAACACCATATTAAAAGCCACTGAGGTGCAGTTTCCTCCAAAACCTGTGGTCACGACAGAAGCAAAGGTGTGGTACTCATTTCTCTTGAGACGGCTATAAACTCACTGTTCCCATCAAACTTTATTTAATTCTATTCAGAGTATCGCTTACTCTCTTACTGCGTTTTAAAGGACCCATGAAATTACATTTTTACTCCTGGATGTGATATAATTCCTGCTCAAACAGCAAGTAGTCCAAGAAATACATAAGTAAATCCAGATTATCCCGATATAATAGTTTTGATTTTTCAATTTCATTTTAGTTTAACTTCATTTTCAGTGTATTTGCTAGTTTTACATCCAGTGTTTCAGAAAGGTTTAGTTTTTATTCATTTAGTTTTAGTTTGTTTCTGTTAGTGCCAGATATAATGTCTCAGATGTATGCAGCTACATATACAAGATACATGGTTAGAGAACTGTATAGGAATGGTCATAATGTTTAATTTTTAATGTCTGATGTGAAGTAATTGTGGCATAGTGCCATCTCCTGGAATGTTAAGTCTGTTTATTTCTGTGGTTCGATGAAACAAGCGTTGATGGAAATTCATGATATATTATAGTTAAAAAACGGTTAATAAATAGGCGATATCATTTCAGTTTAGTTTTTCTTAAATTATATTGTTTCCTAAAAGTATTTTTCACTGCTTATTTTCATTTTAGTTTCAGTTTTAGTTTACTATAATAACCCTGGTCCAGAAATAATTTCTCTCCCTTCTCAGGCTTTCATCCGACGCTGCCTGGCTTATCACAAGGAGGACCGTGTGGATGTGCTGCAGTTGGCCAGCGACCCCTTCTTAATGCCCCATATTCGAAAAGCCCTGGCCAGCAGCGCACCTCAGGCACCTCCTCTTCCCTCCACCTCCGGCTGCTTCGGCAGCAGTGCCTCCAACTGAAGCTGAAAGAAACTGGAATGAAACCCAGAGCGAGGACAGAGCCGCGCGGAGACGCTACACACTTGATGAAACTCCTCCTTTTGCTCTCTTGGTTGTGAGAGAGCAGAGAGCATGATGGGATGTAGGGAAGTGTGAATGGAACCAAAAGGGATGACGTGGTGATGTAATAGTAAGTGCGCTCACCACCATCATCATCCAAGTGCTAAAACTGAAGGGCCAGTCTGTGGCTGCGGGCTCAGTGGAACCCAAAGATTTGCCCATATGCATGCACTAACACAAAAAAAACGTTGGCTCATTTCAAGGGGCTTTTTTACACGATAAATAGTAAAAGCACCCGAAAAATTGCACAAGTGACAGGCTGAGAAGTACGCCGTGTGTGGAGGTTCACCTGCCTGTACTCTGTGGAAGATTTAGAAGAAGAAGAAGAAGAAGCATTAATGAAATCTCATCCCATTCTGCTTGAAATCTATCAAACTATTTTTCAGATCTAGAGCGCTCAGTTTCAAATGTGTATCCCCGAAAGTTTGAACTTTTAGGAAGGGCTCCGACAAGTAATAAGGAATGACTGATGACCAAAGTTCAAGGCCGGCCTTGTTGTCATGGCACCGTTAGAGGTTCGTAACAGAAGAGGGCTGATTCTGGAAAGAGTAACTGGTTTTGACCTATTTTAAATATTCTACTGGATAACTGGAAATCAGCTTATTATTTTGATTAAGTCCATATTTTTCCATGAAATGTACCCCCTCTAATGTTGTTGTTAACCTTACAGGGGGGCTGACTGAGTGAGTGTTGTGATGAGAGTTAAGATTCAACAGAAATAATTATGAAACCATTAAAAAAACATTTGGTTAACTCTGTGGTGTCTTAACTTGATTTGGGCAAAAATATTTATTCATATTTATTCATATTTGTATATTGTGATGTAGTTACGTGAATGTGTTTCAATGTTTGCGATTACTACAGTCGGGCTGGTTATTGGTACTCGATATCCAATAATATATATTAAAAAAAAACAGTACCATGTAGTATCGAAACTTCTCCAGTCAAATGATACCTGCATTTGATCCTTTTTGTACCCAGATCTAGAAAAAAATGACTATTTGTATGGTTTTGCTCGCAGCCAATCACAGCGTTTGAT
>JAOVVB010006116.1:0-32201 GCA_028570985.1 Heterobranchus longifilis | reverse complement strand
GATGCCTCATTTTACAAAGCCGGCAAAAGTTACCTGCTGTTGAGATTAATAGATATCAGGATGGAGAGAAAAGAGGATACAGTAGAGAATCAGGATACATCAGCACATATCAACTTTAGGCAGTCGACTGCATTTAGTGTTTTTTTTCTCTTTCTTTGTGAAAATAGATTTAAAATGACACAATCCATTTTCTAATAACAAATAAACCAGCATTATCAAGGAAATAAACTTCAAAAAATATATTTAGAATAATGTGAGTTACTCTCATCGGTTCAGCTCTTTATCGATACTCTTTTAGGTTATTTTTTCATTAATAAATAATTGCTCCTTTTTATATATTATTGTTAAAGATATAAACCCAGAACAGGTTTAGAATTTAATTATATTTTCAATATAACAAAATATTGTTTCCAGAGCAGCAACAGCACTTTTTTATAACAACAGTCACTATATGAACTCAATAATACCTCACTGGAATGTAATTTAATAATAATAATAATAATAATAATATTCTAGGACTCTACTCAATGTAGAGTCAATCTGCTAATTGTAGATTGTTAAATTGGATCTTAGTGTAAATTATTCTTCATAAAAAAGTTTGACTCATTTGAATAATGACTTTAATGATGGCTGTGGTGATGATGATGATGATGATGATGATGATGATGATGATGATGATGATGATGAGGAAGAGAGGAGGGTGTATTCAGTCCCCTGCAGTTATTCTCGTTATCTTCTTTGCCCTCCCTCCTTCTCCTTTCTTCCTGCAGAATAATCATCACTTTCACCATCAGCAAACTTAATTAGATCTGCTCTATCCCCGCTCTATCCGAGCGCCTGCGTCGGACACTGAGCGTGGATCAGAGAGGCAGAGAGCAGGCGAACGAAGGGAGGGATATGTGCTGCCTTTCAGCTTTTCTGCAGACGTTCAAAGGGAGGTTTTATACAGGGATTGGATTAGAGAAATGAACACCATTGAGTCGCGAGATTCACTGGCTCCAAAACTCAAAGAGAAACTGAAATCCCGTGGCACGGCGACTTGCAGATTCTGGAGTGAGAGAATGAGTTGATTTGTCACAGTTTCATCATCATGTCTTGGGATTGGGTGGCTTTTCTTCTGACCCTGCCTTGCAGCCATGATGACTTGTGAAGGACAACTACCTAATAGGAACTCCGGTTCTTTGGTCTGTAGTCTTGTCTTTGCATGAGGGTTTTACTTGTTTTTAATAGTCTGGTCTCACAAAATGGCGTATGAATAACACGTCAAGTTGTTACATCATTTTGCGTGGTATCACAACGCATTTTTTGCTTTTCGGGTTTCATTTTATGCCAGGAATTCTCAGCAGGCTTTCAACTGTAAACCCAACCGCATCTATACTATACGCTCAGAACAACTACACTGGAAATGAGGAGATGTAGTGTAAAGGCCTCGAAGTCCATTTAGGGAAGGCAGCCGAATAACAGACAGAACGTTGTCCCAGGAGACCGGTGTTAACTGTTGATTTTGGTCATTTACGCCAATTACGTCCCTTATGTAATTTACATATGTAAGTTAGTAACAAACATCCTTATTTTAACCCAAACCACAATGTTTTTCCTAAACTTACCACCTAGTTTTGTTGCCTGAACCCTAGTGAAGTGTCATAGTTTGGTTATGAAAGCTCGTTCTGTACGGTTGTGAATGAAACCGAGGTGTAAAATGACACTCGAAAAGCTTGAAATGTGGCGTGCTATTTATGCGCTTAACCATGAGCTCACGTTGGTTTTTAATGTTGCATTAAAGCTGACCATTTAAAGTTTGTCTGCAAGAACAGGTTCAACTTTTTTTTTTTTTTTTTCAAAGTTTTGAATAAAAGATGATTCTTGGTAGAGAGAGTCACGGCTCATTACTTTCATGAATTCACATTGCATTTTTGGGCAGTTCTTAGAACACTGTTTTCAGGTTTCAGAGCCCCAAATCTCATATGAGCAGAGTGGAAATAAGTCCCTGCTGCTCATATCTACCGTTTCAAATAAATCATTCATCAATTCGTGTGTGTTTGTGTGCACGACATGAGATACGTTTACATGTGTACTGTCGTGCTCACAAACAAGTGTGTCTGTTTATTTCTTTTTTAAGGAGAGACAGTCAAGGCAACAGAATTGATCGCCAATTCATGGACCATAAGGACATCCTTGTGAGACAAGATGTAAACCAACACGGCACAGGAAAAAAAATAAATCAAAGAGAATGTCACAGCAAAGGGCTCATTATGGCTCCAGAAAGGTGCCGGAAATGTGTAGGTCACAGCGGCTGAGCACTGACCTATAACAAGGAGCCATCCTTCTGCTCTTTGAGGCCGCAGTCAGCAAAGATTGCAGAAGCGGAACCTTGGGAACCGCATTCAGCGGAGGTTTTGAAATTTGCAAACCATGAAGAAATGTCACTTGGAATTCTGCGGTATAGTACTATGCAGTAATGGCCACTTGGTCTTATCCATAATTGCTCATCGATGCATAAAATATGGACATATTCTTTGTGAAGTCACCCATATGTTTCTTTACAACTCATTGTGGGTGGCTCTGGCCGTCGCCACCTTGGCAGTGCCTGATGCCGCCTAACACCCGGCTAATCCAAAAATGGCCAAAGAGATGGAGCGTGGATGCATCTGAGGCGGGAAGCCCACAGTCTATGCTAGCCACTAGGGGTGGGTGGATCGATACAAATATGTAACAATCAGGACAGGTGGAAGCCACAAGCACAACTCAAAACACACAAACACAATCCAAACAGTCCAAAGATTTATTCCAAAAACTGGCAGGATCAAAACCAGAGAAGCAGTCAGAGAAGGGCAAACTTACCAGAGAGGGAGCAGGCAGGAATCAGAGTCCATGGGGTCGAAACAGGATCGGTATCAGATGAAATAATGCTGGAATGCTTCACAAAGACAAAAGACAATCTGGCAAGGAGCAGCTGAGTGTAGCTGGTATTTAACTGCAAGGGTAATCAGGGGAAATGGGAGTCAGGTGAGTGAGTGGCAGAATCAGGAATGAGTGGAGAGTCAATATGCAAGATAATTGATGAAAATAGGGAATTCAGGCAGGAACTGTGACACCAAAATATCAATACTACAGATATTATGTCTCATTTTGAAAATCGATTCTAGCGTCAATAGGATCATTACCACAACAGGGATCAGTTTGCTCGTCTACATTGTAATCCATTTGTATTTCACCAAAAAGTACAACTGTCTGTGCAAACAACATGGTGGATGCATCTTCGTGCATGTACTTCTGCCAGCTTGCTGTTGTGTCATGATGTGTGCACTCAAACAAAGGAGGAACAAAAGAGGAGTGTCTTTTGAAGTTATTTCACAGCTGAAAACAAAAACGTCGCAAACTGGATGTAAGAAGGTTGGTGGCAAAAATCTGACTCATTCAAGTGCTACATAAATGAATAGAGCCACATTTAGTTTTTTTGCTTTTTTGCAACTAATTTAGTGGTCATGAAAATGTATTCAAATTTAGCCTACTGATAATGCATTCACCTTGTAAATCATGACACACTGATCTGCCCTACAGTACATCAAAATGCATAAGCCAATTTTAATCGATTTAATCGATTTTAATCAAATTCTTGGTATCAGTTTTGTGGTATTGCCGCCTGTGACAGCACCCACCTGTCACTCAAAGCGGCCATAATTAATTATGCATAACTTTCATTTAAACGGGTGAGTTGTATGAAATGAAACCCCTGTACTTGTCTCATGAATGGGGAAATTATCTATCGAGACCAAAACCGTTTTTTGTACCAGGCTGTAAACATGTTTATTTCTACTGTAAAGTTTGGCATTTTAACACAGGGGTCTATGGGGTTTGACTTGATTTTGGATTTTGGAAACAGCCACAAGTGGCCATTCGAGAAACTGCAGTTTTTGACACTTGCGCATTTGATTCATTTTTCAGCCCCGAGGGGGGGGGGTGCCACTTGATCTTGTTCCCCTCATATCCAGAGTTATGATTGGGTTCAACTTTTAATTCAGCTTCCCATAATGGAGTATAATTTTGAGGTAGTTTAATATTTCCATTTTGAGCTACTTTACATTTCCTTTCATATGCATCATTATTATTACTTTGCAAATTATAGTTTTACATACACCTAAATATATCTCAGCTACACTGATCTTGTTCTGCACAACTGTAATTTTGCATGAATGACTTTTAGTTATAATGGGGTACTTTTAAACTGCGGTATTGCTACTTTTAGTTAAGTAAAGGATGTGAATACTTCTTCAACCACAAATAACTTCACATAAAATACAATGTAAAAAAAAACCCTGGAGTTCTTCTAGACACCGTGTCATATAACCTCATCTTCAAAGGCCCACCGGTAACCCACCGTTTTAGGCTGTGTAGCCTATCCCAGCATGCATTGGTGCAACAAGCACGAAAACACACTCAGCGGGTCATCATTCTATCACAGGGCGAACTCAGATAAAGACACATTTACATTCATATTCACACATGCTGGCAGTTCAGATTCTTTCATCCTCCTGACTAGCATTTTTTAAGGAAACAGAAAGAACTGGCACGCAGCAACATGCAGACAGAACAGAGATGTGGAATAGCTGAGCCACCGTGCTGTCCAGCAATCATCACGCACAGCAAAAATAATAACAACCTGCAAATAGTCTTGTGTCGACAAACAGCTGGTACACAGACCTCAGGCTGAGGTCTCGCCGCTGCGTGAGTGTGTGTAACCTTAACGAGTGGCGGCGAGGACCGAGGCAGTTGCGTTTACTCAGCACTGAGACAGATAGTCATTAGGGGAGGTAAACATTCACTTAAGCCTGAGCGTGCTCATTGATGCCACTCAAGGGTCTTTGTGAGGAGTGATCAGGGAACAGAGTGAAGCTGAGGTTTTAATTAGCCTGCAAACCTGACAGCCTTTGTCAGTGCTTTGTCACAGCAGTGTTGGCTTTACTTGTTTTCTCCTCGTGAGCTACGGGACGGGAAAAATCATGCGCTTGCTTGACACTTCCAGATGCTAGATGAAATACGCGCCTCACTGTAGTCCATGCAGACTTGTTTATGCTCAAAAATAAATCTTCAAAGTCAACTCCGCCTATGAGCTTTGATTGATAAGACAATGCTTCTTCTTTGTTTGCATAAGGAGCACTAAGTGGCGCAGGATGCCAGTTAACTGCTTCTATGTCTCTATAAATGATAAATTGCTCCCAGTCAATTGTGAGAAAAGAGAATAACCCTCACTTAATGTTGTCCAAAGTACATATCTCAGTGCGGTCCGAGGCATACATAATATGGTGATTAAAAGAGCCAATAGCCTGACAACGCTTTAATCAGAATCCGCATTACTTATTGCTCATCTGGGTCACCAAACGGGCCATTAATCAACTTAAGAAAATGCTGAGCTTCTTTAATACTTGAGCAGGATTGCACAAGGTGTTTTTTTTTTGTTTGAGTTCAATAAATATCCTGTTTCTAATTAACTGTCTGTTTCACTGTGAGGTCTTGTGTTGTTCTCTGACTGACCTCCAAAAAACATCCCCATATGTCGTTTCTACAGGGAGCTTATTACGACCTCTAGTCACCTTTTAAGGATATTGGCGTTTTATTGTGAGGCGTCTCCCTCCAGTGATTGTTGATGTTATGGCGCCAAAAAGCCGGAAGTAATGTGATGGGGTATTTAGGAAAACCAGCGAAAATGAGCGAAAAAAAACTCTTGCGAGAATTTCCCGACAACCTAACCCTAACCGTAACATTTCAGTTTAATGTGTAGTGACTGTAACAACCGGAAATATGTGACGGCCATGTCATGGGATGTGGCGTGTCACGTGCCACGGAAGTGATTTAATGTCTCAAATATCATGATTTTTTATTTATTTTTTTTCTGTGGAAGACAGTTTCAAATCAGCATATTCAAACCAAATTCTGTGATGTTTTTTTTATATTTTAGGAATTTGACTTTGACTTTTAAATGATCATTTTTCAACTCTTGCTTTCTTGATAAGCGATCCCTAGTCTGTGCACACAGTATATTTATCAGGTTGTCTATAGTCGTTATTTATTTCTAAGTTTGGATGTGTGTGAGAATTCTATGAGTTGTGAAGAGAAAGTGTGTATTTTGCATGTGTGAAAATACATAACAGAAATATCTGCATATGTATCCTCACCTGTCAGCAACTGAGAGAGGAAACAGATGTTTGAGACCCTGTCAACCCATTATACAGTGTTTAAATATATACAATATGTGTAAATGTGATGTATTCACCGCCTCTCCATGCATCTATGTGCAATCCAATATACTGCAATAAGATCACATTTCTGTTGTGTATTATCATAACTGGATTATTTTAAGTTTGTTTGTACAGCACATTTCAACAACAGGGCAATTCAAAGTGCTTTACACAAAACATTAAAAGGACATTTAAAAAAAATAAAAAAATAAATTAATGGAAAATAAAAACAAGCTGAGCCAAATGAACATTATATCATACAAAATATAATTTAAAATTAGTTTCATTTATGTTTATTTATTTTCACTTTGCCTGTCTCCTACAAAATGCCAAATATATTTTTGGAGGAAATGTGATGTTTACTTTTACCTTATATGCAGCATTACTTATACAAAATATATATACTAATGAAACATAGTCATATCACTGCATTCAGGAGAATAATATCAGCCCTGTGAAATTCATAAAGTATGTAAACATGGCCGTTTGTAGCTTTGTGGGGACCTCGATTTTGGTGGGGGAATTCCAAATCCTCTAAGGTGGTCTCGGGACATGTATTTAACATTTAAATGCATCAATCTGGTGCAATTTAAGAAGAAAATAGGCTAGATCTGTGAATAACTCGCAACTAAAGTTACGTGCATAAGTTAAAATAAATCAACACTGACTTTTGTCTTCACTCAGGACACAAACAGCGGTCTGCTGGGTGAAAGTCGTACCCTGTCGTCCTCCCTACGCTGACTTTGTTGCTCTTTATATTACGTCATCTGACTTCCTCCTTTCCTCCCGTCATAATTACTACGGCCACTAGAGGTGGTGGGCTTACCAACCAGTGCAGGGATAAAGCCTTACTTCCTGTCTGCACAGGAAGTCCGTGTCTGTGTCCCCGTTCCCAAAGTTCCTTCACTGCAGGAAACAAACAACAACCTCCAAGTTTTGAAGATCTGGATCGTGCAATAAGGCAGGCCTGCTCAGTGAATGACTGTAAAGAATATGTCTACAACATTTTGCAGCTGCACTGCTGGAGCGTGGCTCCACCCAGGATGACTGTGATTGGTTTAAGGAAATACAAACAGGCCAGAGAGTTTTTTTCACTATCCAGGAGTGAAAGTGCATTCAATCCTACTTAGAACCCAACATAAAAGGTTATAAGAACCATCTGAGAAAGGTTCCACCCTGAACCCCCTATGACAGGTTCTACAGATATCCCCTTCTATGGTGTAATGGTTCCACCCATTATCTCAGCCCTCCAGGAGGAACCCTTTTGGAACCCTTATTTCTCACATTGTAGTGTGAGCTCACCACTAGGGCCCCAGACTGCCTGGTGTTTAAAATATAAGATGACCACTCGGGCCCTTCAGCACTTACAGTGTGAGGGCCACTCGGTCCCTGGGGCTTAACTCGTGAACTAACCACTAGGGCCTCTGGGCTCCTGGGTGATACAGAGTGAGTTGGCAACTAGGGCCCCCAGTGAAGGCCCCTGGGGCTAGAAGCGTGATCTGACCACTAGAGCCCCGGGGACCCTTGGCACCTCCAGCGTGAGGGTCCATGGGAAATTGTTGCATGTTTAAACATCAATGCGACCTCACGTTGTGTCAGTCACGTTTGCACACCGACTCTGAAACTTTCGTCTGTAATTAAAGTTTTTGGAACAGGTTTGATTTCCTGTGTTTTTATCTGTCAAAAGGAAAGGAGAGCTGTTTGACCACTCAGAGCCACTCTACATGCAAACACCATCACCCAGTTTCTCCCAACACAAACACGCTAAACAGCAGTGGATTGTCTCCTCGCTGTCAGCTCCTGAAACTCTCCTCGCTCTTATCTCCTTATCTCGTATTGTGAATTTTTGCAACTAATGGAATAATAAAACACATCCGACTCAGTGTGCAAAGTTTCTGTGCGTGACGATTTTTCTCAGATTGACGGATTAAAAAAATGCTTATGAAAATTACAGATTCAATGTGCAAAGACCTTAACACCTGGACCCCTTGGTACAAACAGTGCATGCAGGGGCCTCCAAGAGACATGTGCCCCCGGCCCTGTCCTACAACCTTCTTTATCTCTGTTTCTTTTGCACTGGAACTGAGCTACCAGAACATAATAATGTGTGGCCATAATAAAGTATGTATCTAATAAGGTCCGTACATCTCTTTACCTCACTCTGTCTGACAGCTTCATGCTCACAATACAATCTCATGTTGTTTAGTCTCTTACGTGTGTCGTATGTTTCAGCTCTCCGCTTCTTGTTTTGCAATAAAAAAAACTATGTTTAATGAGACATTGATTAGGGTGCAATCACTGCGGGTCTGTTATTTTTGTAGAAAATCTTTAGCAGTTTCTAGGAAAATAAATAATAAAAGAAATACAGTGTTGTGAAGGTGGAGGAGCCACTGAGACATGAGTCTCTCCGTCAGTGGAGGAGTGGAGGAGTGGAGGAGTGCAGGCTGCAGCGGGACCTCCGGCCTGCTGTGGTTGTGATCATACTGCCACCTAGAGGCACATACAGTCATGATGAGCAGTGTTCATACAATACAGCAATCATACGCTGGGTAATGCCAGGGGGAAATTAACTTAAAGAGCCCCTCCAGTGAAAATCCAGTTTTTAACCATGTGAACATGCATCTATATGGTGTTTTTCATTTGCTACAAGACACATCATGAGTGAAATGAGCATCAACCTCCAAACTGCCAAGGACTATATGAAGGAAGAGCCATGACGTTTTTGTGACAGCGTTCGAATTTTGCTTTGGTGTCAGACTTTGGTTGCCAGCTCCATTGAAGTTAATGGGGAGGTCTTGAAAAGTCCCACTATGGCCCATCATATCTGAGTTGATTCACCTTTCATGTTTTGAATGGAACAATCCCGTTGCCATTAATTTCCTCTTATTTTTTCTCGCTGTCTCCTGTCGGCAAATGATGCAGTCGAAGTTGATGTGAACAATGTACATTGATTGCTGTGGGTACAAAGGAATTCTGTAAATGTCTTTTTTTCGCAATTGCATCTATGTTGACAGTTTGGATGTGATGATGGAGGCTTTGAGAGTTGGGAAACGTACCGGTTTTAAAGGAAGTGCCTGAATTGTGCTCCTAGGAAGCTGTACAAACCCTGTTGTTGGTGTGTTGTTTTGATGCACTCCTGTCTTTTTATTTTCTTGTCTGAAGGTTTGTTGTGTTCAATGTTTTAAAATGTTTAACCCTCTGAGGTTCACGCCGATTTCCGGAGGCTGTAGCGGACTGGATTTTGAAGCTAGCATATGTTTGGTATCATATGAACGGGACTAAATACATTCCCTACATTTTTTTGCGAGGGAAATTGGTATGGCCATTTTCAAAGGGGTCCCTTGACCTCTGACATCCAGATATCTGAATAAAAATGGGTTCTATGGGTACCCACAAATCTCACCTTTACCCACTTTATGATACTCTCGTGCAGTTTGGGGCAAAATAAATGCAGTTTTTCTCATGCAGTACTAATGGGTTATTCTTCATTGTTGTGAGACCATTTTTTAAAAACTTGACCTCACTGTTTAAAATGACCTGTGGTGACCTCTAGGATAATCACAGCCTCGTGAAACTTTACAAACACAAACTAGAGACCTCGGACATTCAGAGGATGTAATCATTAAAAAAAAAAGTATGCTGGTCGCTGCACTAGCGCCTCCTCTGGTCGGTCGGGGTGTCTGTTTGGGCGGGGGGGGAATAGCGTGATCCTCCCATGCGCTACGTCCTGCCGGTGAAACTCCTCTCTGTCAGGTGAAAAGAAGCGGCTGGAGACTTCACATGTGTCAGAGGAAGCATGTGCTCGTCTACAACTGTCCTCAGATCAGCAGAGAGGGTGGAAAAAAAGATTAAATACATTTTGCCAGACAAATTTTAACTAATAGATATTATCATGAAACTTCCCCAGTTGATTACTAGGACAATTATTTTTTTGTATTACAAGTTTTCTGAAATTTTATTTTTAAATATGCAAATGAGGCATTATCTAATGTTAACTTTTGGTGAATTTAGGAGAAATCTACAGATAGAAACAGACAAAGTGTAGAAAATAAACACCTAAATGTGTAATTTGGATGTTTTCTTTCCACTAGTCTGAAAGAAGACATGTAAGGGAAGAAAAAAAAAAAAAAAAAAAAATTGCCTGTAGTGTCTCGCCTTAAGTAAAATTGAAACCAGGACTTTTACTTGTAATTAGGTATGTATACATTGTTAATATAGAACTACTGATTAAAGTAGTTTTAGGTAAATACTTCTCTTAGCCTACCTCTAATTTTGCAGTGTAGGTGAGTGCACGGGACTTGGCCCCTTTAGAGATCTGTTTTGTCTGATTTTGCTTTGAAACCTCACATTTAAATGTGCGTTTAATAGTCACTGAGTCTAATATAATCCAGCTTCATTATTGTGATTGTGCTTCTTTAGTGTTAATGTCCTTTTCTGCCCTTCAGTGCAGCCGGGCCTCGTCCCTCAGGACTGAATCTGACCAGCAGAGGGCAATAAGGTGACTTTTCTTTTCCAAGCCTGAGGGCAGCAGAGGCCTGTAAAAGGTACATGTCTCTGCTGTTGTCTCTGGTGGATGCTGAAACACACTGATAAAAGTCCTGGATTACTTAATGCCCCTTCAAAATTTAGTCTGCTTCGTGGCTTACGTGACATTTTCATACTTAGTAGAGCAAATTAGGTGAGTCATTTCTCAACTCTGTCTATTTAATCATCATTAGCCTCATAATATAAAGCAACACCTGCGGGGGAAAATCCAAAACTCCATGAATACACATAAAAACATGTCGAGCAGTATAGACTACACAAATACTCATTCTTACACAAATAAACTCTGTCGTCACTGTTAATCACAGGTTAAACAGAGGTGACAGGTAGCCGAAACAAAGTATTTTATTGTGAAATACCAAAGCCTGAACTCAGCTGATTTTATATGTGACCTCCTCACTGAAAAGTAACATGAGTCACTGGGTTTACTGAATGAGACAGCAGTGATTCAGCATGACTCTGTCCTGGACACAACACACACCCCTGCTGCTGACCTTGTACCAAAATGTGCCTGCAGTTACAAAAAAACAGCGTCATATCTGCAATTCATCATCATCTATTAGTATATCTGCTTTGTTTTTCACTTGAGATGTTGGAAATGAAAAACAGTTTACAACAGCAGAAACATTACTGAGAAATGTCTCCTACGCACAATCTGCACACCACATCTGTGCTTCGATGATCTTCTGCTTTATTCCTATTAAAACTGTTTGCAGAGGCACCCTGCCTGAGGTGCTGTCCATTGTTTCAAAAATGTTGAATTTTCCCACTGAAAAAAAAACACTTGCGTGGGTCGTATTAGAGAGTAGGAGCAAACGACACATAGTCGTATGGTTTGGAGGACTTGTTGCAAAAAATGCAGTTGCTCAAATTTGATTGGTGAAATTCAGACACAAAAATGAAAGATTGAACATTTAAACTTGAATATTGGAGCTAGCGAGAATAAGCAGTCCAGCGTGAATGGAATCGATCAAGTCATGATGAGAGACACTTTTTATTTTTGAAATAAAAAAATCACCTTCTTGAAATTTCAAAGAGGAGAATTCAAACCACATGATAAAGATAATTATTTCAATGCTGTACATTTAATGGGACTTAAATGTAATTGTTCTGCAGTAGTTCAATTTTACAATCTGGTATTCAGTTGGTTTTAAAATTCAAATGATTAAGTCACCTCTAAATTTTTCTTTACACTCATGCAACTTTTATATCTTAAGGTTATACATGTCTATAAGCTCTTGCATTTTTATGACCAAAGATCTCAGAAGCATTTAAACTCTGAGGGCAGCTGCAGAGGCAAAGTGTGGCTGGATACCAGATTGCTTATGGAGAACTTTTTAACTCTGCGTAATAGGTAGAATTTGATTTCCTCATAAACATTCAAAAACATCCAATGTTTTTTTTAAAAAACAGTTTATTTAGAAAAAGGCAAATCACATTCATTTTGAAATAAAATGCATATGCTGTTCTGGTACCATCAGCAGCATTACATGTTGTTTAAAACAGGCCGCTACCACCACATGATATTGTACACCTGTGTTTATGCATTTCGTCTCATACGGGCCCATTCATGTCATGATTTCCCTCCCAGTTTGAGAATGACTGCACTCAGGCTGAATGTGTGTCATAAAAGCAACATCTTGAGGCCATTTCAGCGACTGAAATGAACAATCTGTTGTGTCTCCAAATTACAGATGTTACACGATTTCCGTCCAGCTCTGTGCGATGTAAGTTGTGCAGTGTAGCTGGAATAAGAAAGACGCCAGGAGCAGTGGAACAACTGTGTGGCAGCAGCCAGAGCAAAAAGGAATTATAACATTGCTGCGAGACATGCAGATGGAGGCTTGAACATGAGATAAACTGGGGGGGATTTAAATATTGGACTTTCTTCTTTTTCATCAAAAAAAAAAAAGCCTGAAGCTTCTCACCAGTTTAGTGCTGGATGGCTGGGAGTCTCAGCTGGAATGAAACAAGCCTCACAAAATCCATATCCGCTGAAAAGACTATTGTATATATGACAGCTGGAAAAACAGCACTGAACACTTGTGCTCATAAAGTACACTGACTTCCGACAATGAGACAGATGGAATAAAAACATCATTCCCAAAGATGTTCAGTGACCTTTAACATATATACTGTAGTTTCATTTTGAGCAGTCTCGTTTTCTGTGCTACAGACTTCAGTTTGTTTCTCCAAACTTGTATTAGTTTTAGGAAACCTGTCAGATCAAACTCTTAACATGTACAAGGTCAGAGACGACAAACTAAATGATGTTCATAAATACAGTGCATAATAAATTCTCACTCTTTAATTAAATACATAAAATGAGGAACTCTCACAGAGAGTTTAGAACAAAATGTACCACCACATTCCATCTAGCCTATGTTTTGTCAACAACTGCTACCATAACCCTAATTAAATTATTCTAACATGACCTCAAATAATATCAAAATCTTCCAATCCAGTCCGTTTGGTCGTTTGTTGTATACGTAGTCAGAAATTAACACTACGTCTACACAAACGCGTGGTTAAACAGTATGTCAGCGTTTTTAGTCCTAGTTGAGACAACATAAAATGATGAGTCAAACTAACTTGTATTGATATCTTGAGTTGTACAAACATGAAAATTATAATTGTTCAAACTAGGCATCTTTTTGAATCAATTTATAATTTTAGTTGTGCAAACATAATAATAAAAGTTGGCTCGACTATGCATCTTGTTGAATTAACTTATCTTTTTAAGGCAGCCAGGTTACTTTTTATTAGTTGAAAAAATTGAACTGTGTAATTTGCCCACACAACTTTTTCTAACAGTGTAGAATTGATTTGAACATTGTTAAAACAAACACGCATCTCCGAATTTGATTATTTTAAATTCTAAAGATAAACTTTAGGATTCAGTGTTCCTTAATTACCTTAATTTATTAGCTTGTTGGCTTCCAGGAAAAATGCATGGACTCAAAGCTGAAAACAAGTTTTCTTAGCTCATGAAAAGCTGTTTTGGAGATACGTGGTTTTCACCACGACTGCATCTGTTTTTTGAGGAATGAACCAACAAATTAAATTCCCTGAAATCAGGGATAAATAAATACTTAAATTACTGTAGTGGTGGTTTTGCATGTTTTATGAGCAGTTGCAAGCAGGGACTAAATGCTGGGATGTTCCTTGAAGTCCTGAGAGCTGTTCAGTAAACGGCAAATTTTGAAATGCAAAAAAAAAAAAAAAAAAGACCAAATTCACATTTTCTTTCTCGCAAAATTCTTGTTTGTCTTCTGGGTTTAACTTTCAGAAAACAGGGAGAATAAGTCCAATATTTTTTCTGCAGCTGGTTTTCAAATCATGGATGTGGGGACTCCCTTTGACACACCACAGAGGGGTTTTCAAAATGAAAGACATTACCACTCATATATTACTTGTGAGACCCTGTTTCCTCCCGCATTTTCAGGAAAACCTCAGACATGATAATGTACTCACAGTTAATTAACTGCGACGACGCTGAGCAGTCTCGTGGGACAGAGTCTTATCTCACTGAGCGTCCAGTCTTCTGCTTCTGTTTTCTGTTCACTGCGTCTCGGCCGTGTCATGCATAGAGATGCTGGCTTCCTGTTTCCTTTGCCTCCTGTGCCTCCAGAGCAGGACGGCCAGCAAGAGGAGCAGAAGGAAGCCCAGAGCTCCCCCGATGAGTCCTGCTTTCAGAGGCAGACTGCTGTCCCTGGGATGGTACATCAAGCAGGACTCCTCGCTGTCTCCGGCATCATTCACTGCAGCCACACAAACCTCTGCGATGTGGTCCATGTCTCCCACTCCGCCGCTCCTTTGGGCCTTCCCGAACGTCTGCCTCTCTTTCCCCCCTACTGTCACAACATAAGCCGTGACGTATGAATTGGGCGCGCACCACTGAATTACAACCTCTGACCCGTTCCAGGACACTGACTTAATCTTGGGAGCCTCTGGAGCCTCGTCATGTAAAGTGAAGCCTGGACACAAGCAGCCGGTGGAGGCTGCTAGATCAGCACAGGGGATCTGACTCTCGAGACAGGGATTGTAGTCGCAGTGCTCAAGGCTCCCTCCATATGGAGACACTCTATCTTGTGTAATAGGGGTGACTGTGCCATCTTCATATTGAGTGTAATCCTCAGAGGGAAACACAAGGGCCTCGGTCAAAAACCCACGTGGTGACAGAGGTCTCGTGAGATTCGTCCCTGCGGCTCGTGATGTCGTGGGCAGGGGAGAGTAACCTCTGATGAGAACCAGGCAAACGATCACCAGGGGGAACGGAAGGTCCCTGCTGGCAGCCATCGTGCTGTCTGGAGATCATAGAAAGTAAAACTGTCAGTTAGTTGGAAAATCTGTTTTTTTTTTGCATAGGAATGTAAAGTATCAGCCCCTTGGGTTTCCAGATATATGTACATTCAGTTTTTATTTTTTTCTTTCATGGAAGAGCCTGAATGAGGACATAGAATTATTTCTCCCCCGATGGTGTCTTTTAGAGAGTATATGACTGCACACAGGGAATGAAACAAAGGTCCCTTATTGTGCTCATTTTCAGGTTCATACTTGTACTTCTATAACTTTCTATAGAACATGTTTACACACTTTAATGTTCAAAACACATTGTTTTTCTCATACTATCTGTCTGAATATACCTGTGTTCACCCTCTGTCTGAAATCTGCCTGTCTCTTTAATGCCCCCTCCCGAAAAAGCCCAGTCTGCTCTGATGGGTCAGTGTTTCAGGTCACATTTTGTGCTCTCTGTGTCTCTGGAATGACTGTTAACACTGTAGCTGCACTTTCTACCTATAGTTGTGACATCACAACCTTACAGAAGTCCTGACAGCTCATTTAGTTTCTGAATATGGACTGTGTGTATTTATTTAGCACCTACACCTGCTTTATAATAAAAAAAAAAAAGAAAGACATCTCACTTTTTACAATATGGGACCTTTGAATGTGTCTAGTTTCTGCTGTAAAATCAAAAATCTCCCTCACTTGAAAGCATAAACCGTTTTCTCGAAACCAGAGCACGCTGCTTTTACTCTTGAGTAAGCAAATGACAAAACTGTGGACACTTCATTAGTTGAAATGTATTATTCTGTGGCGTGTTTGTCAATGATTTATGGTCTTGTATACAGAGCTGCTAGGAATAATCCTCACTTGTTAAGATTTGGAGGTACTTCACACTAATTCAGCATTCCAGGCGGTATTGCACAACAGGTCCAAAATGCCTACACACACCCAAGACTCAGCGCAGCCCTCTCAGCTGGATCCAGTTACAGGAAAGCTGCCTGTACGATTTCCACAAGAATCCACACAAACATATCTGAAATATGCTCTGTGGTGAACATGCATAGAGAGATAACAATGACGCCCATTCAAAAATCTCTGTCTGTTTAACTTCATTGAAAACAGAGCAGGACACAGCCACCACTGAATACTAATTTACTCTTTGTTTTTTTTTTATTGCCACAGTTATTCGCTTGTGTTAAAAGTGAAAATATGTCAAATATGAAAAAATATGAACTTACCTGTTGTTTGCAAAAGGTTGTAATCTTTATCAAAATGTGAGTGAGCTCCTTTCTCCTCCACTTGCTCTCTCTCTTGCTCTCCCCTCCTTTATATGTTTCCCATCTCCCCAACAATCACCTCCTTCTTTCTGCCCTCCCACAATCCCCCCTTATTCCCGACCCTCCAGCTCCACCTCCCTTCTTGCTAAATGGTTTAGTAATGTGCATGCTGTTAGTGGTATTACCATAGTCTGCTATTAGTTACATCACTGCTACCTAATTTTCTGGTTACCACGTGGATTCCTGTTGAATTCCTTTTCAGAGTGTGTCTCACTTGTTAATGAGCTCTTGTTTTCCTTTTTAGGGTTGAAGGAAATTGAATAGGATTGGGAAATGTCTGTGTCAGGGCTTTGATTCATTGGAATTTGTCATCACTGACATATGCGAGACAGCATATCCCTTCTTCTTAACTACCCAACCTCTCACGTAAATAAAATGTATGACTTATCTTCAAACTCTGCAGCAAAAGTCAAAGGACTGAAACTGTTGTGCAGCTGTTCACCAGAAGGCCGGAAATGAACCTGACTGGACTAGTTTGGGAATGATTTGTAATGTATGAAGTGAATATGCTGGTACTGAAATGTGGGGGTGCCCGGGTATAGCACAGTGGTAGATTCCATGCCTACCAACATGAGGGTCGTCAAAAAAAACACTGACATTTCTTAAAATAAGAGTTAAAATTACAAGCGGTGGTGCTTAATTTGAGTTACCACCAAACATCACAACAGGAAAACTCCACTCAGCACTTCCAGGGAAGAGAAGAACTGAACAAAATGTTTTATTGATGTGGAAAAGCAACTTTATGTGACAGCTGTGGCCTTAAATGCAGCTGTGCGCTCACATCTCCGCTCTGACTTTGAGCCTAGTCTGCAGAGAATGTGACCACGATTGGCTCGTATTGTCCTGTATACCAGAAGAACTGAGTTCAGTCAGCTCTGACTGAGAAACAAAACCTCAATCAAAGCTTACTGAACTCAGAGTCAGTTTACTTTTTTTTTTATCAACTATATGTGTCATATTCCTGCTACAGTATACAAATGTATTGTTTCTCTCCTTCATGTAATTCTGCAGGAAACATGTTGAAAAACAATCCCCCCCCCAAGACAAATGATTTATAACTTTTACTTCTTAAGTCATTATTGTATCAAATCACAATGCACCAATCTATATTTATTATATAGCACCAATGTACACACTGCATTACTTTTGTTGTTGGATGATCATGCTGTTATCATTACCATAATGTGTACAGCAATCTTTGCAATAACAGTCTCATAACCAGGTCCAACAGGAGAGAACACATGGGCACTTCATTGGCTCCCAGCCCATTTTAGAGTGGATTTTAAAATTTTAATGGTCACTTTTAAGGCTCGTATGGGGGTTAGCTCCAGAATATATAGCTGACCTCTTGACCTCCTACGAGCCTGATGCAACCTGAGATCCTCCGGTACTTCATTCCTCGGTCAAACCTTACAACGAGGTGACGGGCCCTCAGTTGTGGAAGTTGGAGGAGATCAGGGAAACTAACACATTGTCCTCTTTTAAGTCACTTTTAAAAAGTCACTATTTTAGACTTGATTTTTTAAATTGATTTTACTGGTGTTTTATTATCTTTTGTTGTGTTTTATCCTCATATTTACTAATTGTCTTTTTTTTGTAGGCCTATGCAAAGCACTTTGTAACTTCTTTTTAAAAGTGTTTTATAGATAAAGGTATAATAATAATAATAATAATAATAATAATAATAATAATAATAATAATAATAATAATAATAATATAATTAGTATCATAATGGGTACAGCTTTTTTGCAGTATTATAATTCATATCATTGTCAGTATTATCATAAATCTAATTTCTGCACTAATATACTCATATCATTATTACATTAGTGTAGGCCTACAGTTTATCTCTCTTTTTTTTGCACTAATATTGTCATTCATTTCATTTTCAATATTATCATAATGTCTACAGTTCATTTTTACTTTTTACATTTTACACAGTGTCATAGTGTGTAGCGTATCCTTGTATTTTTATGTAGTTTTTGTTGTTGTAACTTGTGTTACTGTACTGTGCGTGCCTCTGTAAATTGCCCCCCGGGGACAAATAAAAGGTTTTGAATTGAATTGAACTGCTATATTTTCTTTCTGTCTTGTATGAGCTGTGGGTGAGTGAATGTGTTTGTGTCTAAGTACACACAAGTGTGTGATTGTGTAAGTGTGAAGGAGATGCATATCTGCATGAATGTGAGTCAAATGTTTATATATTGTGTAATACAGTTTGGGTTTGTGTATTATATCTGAATCGAATACTGAAAAACAAGTATCTATTTTTGCTTCACTTCATAATACGTCATGTTTATGATAAAGTGAGACAGATGTCTGTAAAGTTTATCCACAACAATCCCATAAAATCAGTGACATCAACGTTTTAATAAGTTCATAGGAACAACGATGGTGTGGCAATATGAGCTAAGTGGAGACAGAGATGGAAGTTACTGAGTAAGAAATATTTCTGTTGTGACTCTGGAAGTGACACAAAGACAAACAGATGGTAACTGTTAGACGGTTTGTTACATAATCCCACAATGCACTGTCCGTCTTTGCCATGGACCACGTCACTTTTTCCCAACCGCTGTGTGGCTGATGGGTCAGAAACAAGTGCTTATTATGGATCTGATTATTTTTATATATGAAATGGAAGCAGCCCAAATGAATACTACAAGGTCCTGTTATAGCAAGATCTGCAGAATCTAGCATTAGTGTTTGATTTATAGCTAACATGTAAGATATGATCATGGCAGATTATTGGCTTAGAATGCAAATTCCACAAATTAATGGTCAAGTAAGTCATTAGACTTTTCAACAGCCTATGGGGAAAACAATAATAACTTCAGGTGCCAGCTTTGTCACACCCTGAATGAGACAAATGTGATCCATAAAACTAGAATTAACAAGATTCTTCTTGACTTAGTTCACTTTTAAACTTTATTTAATCTTTAAAAGATCCAGCCTACTTGCTATTAAATAGATGCAAGACCGCAACACACTTTTTCAATTCTAATGTCATCAGTGGCGTAAGATAGTTGCGTCCAGTGTTGGGGAGTAACTAGTTACATGTAAATAAATTACTGTAACTAATTACAAAATAAATGTAATTGTAATCTGTTACAGTTACTGAATAAAAGATGTAATTCAATTACAGATGGGTTACATCTGAATATATTGTCTTCTGTGACTGTAATGTTATGTGAAATGTATGCACCTTTTTTCTCTTATGTTAAATGTTTTTCTGTTTATGTTTCAAATCTGTCTGTCTGTCTGTCTGTCTGTCTGTCTGTCTATCTATGTTTTCTGTAAAAGCGTATATGTACAACATTCATTCTGCTGCTTTGCATCTTTTCTCCACACAGGAATGTCTTTTTTTGACTTATTTCCAGACAACCAGGACTACAGCACTCTACACTATCTGCTTTAAATTGATGTTTTTTTAGGACTTTTGAGCTTTAAGCTTTATTTGCCCATAAAACATTTGTTAGAAAAGTAATCAAAGGTAATAAGTTACATTACTTTGATGAAGTAATTGAAATAGTTACATAACTTAGCCTATTACATTTTAACAGGGTAACCAGTAATCTGTAAATTATTACATTTCAAAAGTAACCTTTCCAACACGATGGGCCCAAATGCACTCTAGTTAGTAGTAGGCTAATGAAGCACTATTGTATATATCATCTTGTTACATGATCAAAGAGACTTGACACTAGACAACATCAACATATTACCCAACAATCATCACTGCATATCAATAGCCTATATGACAAAAATACCAAAGAAAATAAGAAACTATAATTTAATTGTTTTTTATAGTTTATGTACCTATATGCATATCATTTTTGATAGATTGCTACTGACTATTTTACTGACTATTTTCGACAGCATAGGCTAGCAAATGGCACTGTTTTTAATTTAACGTGAGTTCATCTTTGAACGCAGCCGTATTTCCGAGGTGCAATCTGAATCACTATAAGGGCCCGTTCTCTGCCCAACACACTGTTGAATGGTCCGCTCTCTCTACGGCCCCCCCACCCCACCCTACGGGCCCCATTGCATTGGCACTGCCTGCACTGTCTATATCTACGCCCTTGAAAGTTGTGAATTCTGCAGGCAGTAACGTTATTCAGTGGACTATAATGATCCACTTCATCTTCCTGAACAAACAATAATAACGTGATAAAGAAAACCATTCGCTTAAATGTTAAAGTGCTCAGTGTTTTCATGTTTGTGAGGAGTCATTCCAATGTGTGAGATGATTATGGGCTTGGTACCTGACCTCAGTATTATTCATCATTAAAACAGTCTACACTGCCTCCTAGAGCCTAAAATAATAAGAGGCAACACTGGACAAAAAAAAAACATGAATATGGGTGTATTCAGCAAAGAGCTGGGGGATGTCTGTGTCTTTTCAGTTACACAACTGGGTGTGGGTGACATTAATTAATTCCCATGATGGATTGCACTATGGCAATGAAAGTTCATGAAACGTTTGGCCAGTTTCACAGCACCCTGCATTTACAGACTGTTGCTGTGGGATAAACTGTTATCTCCTCCGCCAGTTTCAGAGTTTGTATGACCCTCTGAGAGATCGATGACCTGCGGGTACTTTAGATTTTGAACCCTGGAAGTAGCCTATAATTTTAGATTGAAAAGAAGAAAACTTCAGCTTTTCTCCGCAAATGGCTGCTGCACTGCTGCGAGGTTTGGGCAACATTTCACCCCGAATTACAACTTGCAGGCTGACAAATATGATGCATATTACACATGTACATGGACTCAACTAAGAAAAAAGAAAAGACACATACATTTGTCAGACATGGACAAAACTAACAAGTGACTACCACGACTTCTCAAAAAGTCACTAAGCCATATGAATTTAGCATGTTATTTAATTGCTACAATATAGGCCTAAAAATATAAATAATCATATAAATCAAAGGCTACAAGACAGGACTTGCCTATGAAGGACCACAGAGTAAATTATTTTATTAATCTATTGTATTTTATTAAAATACTAACTATTAATTCATTTATAAAATCTTTCATTTATTCCTGTTTTTATTGTCCAATTAGATATCAATCAATTGAATATTTTATAACCTTTTACTTGACACATGGTCTTCCATATACGTTTGTTTGTTTGTTTGTTTGTTTGTTTGTTTGTTTGTTTGTTTGTTTGTTTTTTAAAGGAAAAACAGCGACAGTTAATTCTTTCTTACTCTGAGAGGTCATTCCATGTTATAATGGATGTGTATCTATATGTCTTTGCTCACCTCCCCAGACAACATGGGGGAAACAGATTGGACTGAATATCAGAAGAATAAATTAAATTAGGCTCATTAAAATTAATTTTCATCCTTTCAACCAATTGTGCCTGCTGGAGACAATAGATAAATAAATATTGAAAAAAGTAGTTTTTATTGAAAATATTGAATATGTGCACACACAAAAGATGAGACTGATCAGACTTTATCATTTTAGATGGAACGTAAGTGTGTGTGTGTGTGTGTGTGTGTGTGTGTGTGTGTGTGTGTGTGTGTGTGTGTGTGTGTGTGTGTGTGTGTGTGTGAATGTGTGAATGTGGGGTTTACAAAGCTAATTTTAATTATGCAATAAAAAAACCTTTTTAATGTGCGAGATTTAATCGAAACAAAAAATGCTTGGTATTCAGAAGGAAAGAAAATGGAAATCCACTGCTTCTTTGTAATGCTCTGCTAAAGGGGTGAAATTCCCTTCACGTCAACACTCAGGGCACAGTGAACCCACGAGTTAACCCTACAGCTTCTTCCTGACGTCATTCCTGTGCGACAGGCCTCAGCGACAGTAGTTCTGCAGTCAGAAGCTGGAGATGGGTGAGTCGCTGCTGAGGGCTATGATATCAAAGTCTTTGAACAATAATTTACGGACTTGAATAACGCCGTTAAAGACCACCAGCACGTTTCTCCTGCAGAGTCACGGTGTTTGCAAGAGTACGTCTTTGACCGACTGGCGTTGTTAGTTGTAAAGCTAGCAGGCTAATGTTAGCTAGCGGAGCCAGGCCTAGCAAAGAGCCGCAGCTCAGAGTTGCATTGTTTTTATCAACGACGCCAGTTAAACAGCTACCACTTCACTCAATACTCTAACATATTCCAGCAACAAAACAAACACAACTACTCCTGTTCATTATTATTTTAGACTGTGTTTAGTAGCATTGCGTTAGCATAGCCTGAAAACGTTAGCTAACTGAATTAAAGCTAGCTAACTACATTGCAATCATGACTTCCAGGAGGACAGGCTATGCCGGTAGCATGGATTCCTCTCCTTCAAATAGCGGTAACAGCTCAGCCCACAGTGGAAATCGTAAACAAAGTATAATCAACATTCCCGATAGGACCGGGGTAGAGTCGTGTTATGATCGAAAAGCGGACAAGGCTGCATACGGAGCTTCGCAGGGCAGCATGACCGTAACGTCGCTGAAATCACGTCTCGCCCCCACCATTCAAACTGCCATGTCCGCTGCAGTCGATACTCTTTTGGGCGAAGTGGTGCTGGTGCTCAATGAGACTCAACAAGAGTTGCTCCATAAGGAACAAGAGAATGAGAGACTCAAAGTGCGTCTCGAGGTGTCAGAGAGGGAGTTGAAGACTTTACAGGAGTGTCTGTGTAGTGCTCAGAAGCTCATAGACCAGCTGCAGATCTCATACACGGGCTCTCAGTCCATCAGTCAGTCCGTTTTCGCCCCGTCGCTGTCTTCCATGGCTTCAATGGCTTCAGGCTTGGACCGGGACCCCCAGAACACCCGAAATGTGAACGGAGCCGGTGTTGACTTGGGTCTCGCTGGCTCTGTGGATGATTCGCTTCACGGGTTTGAGCCAAGAGATGACTACAAGATGTGCCAGCTTTCAATCCAACCAGATGGCTCTGTGACCAACCACGCTCTGGACTCCTTTGCTTCCAACACATCTCATATGTGCTCCGATTCCAGCAGAGCAGGTAATATACAGTGTGTACTGTGTGTGTTTATGCTGTATATTCTGGGTTTCCTTTGACTGTGATTGTGAGCTTTAAATTTCCCATATTTCAAATGTGAGATTTCCATGTTTTTTATTATTATAAAGCAGGTGTAGGTGCTATATAAATACTGTGAAAGTATCAAAATCCTCAATCCACGAATAAATGCACACAGCCCGTATTCAGAAACTGTGCCTTTAAATAAGCCATCAGGACTTTCATAAGGTTGTGATGTCAACAACTATACTCTATATAGGTAGAAAGTGCCGCTACAGTGCCGTTACAGTCATTCCCCAACTGCAGTGACGGCACTGATGCTGCATTCACGTGCTCCTTGGATGGTCCCAGTTTCTAAGTTGGGTGTCCTCTGACTTTGGTGTGTTCATGAGCTTGGAGTGGCTTGAAGTCAGAATGTGGGGAAAAAAATAAATAAGCGCCACATTGTTGTCCATCATATTTTGGAGGAATTATGGTATTCCATCCCTGTTCTATGTTCATTCTATGACTATTTTTCTGTGTAAAGCACTTTGGGGTGCAAAATGTACAACAGACAACTAACGGTTACAAGCATATTACATGGGACCAAAGAAATTATATAAAAATAAAAAGTTCTGTACCATTAACCCAACATTTACTTTAGTCCCCCTGTACTGCGTCATATGACGCCAACTTGGCAACTTGTGTAGCAAAATTTAACTTCACTTTCTGAATCGTTGTTCCGATTTGAGGGGGCATTCACATGAATTTTCCCAGTTGGAATTTCACTTTTTTGATCATTCCGACACCACATGAACGCAGCATGAGAGCACAGATGCTGAAAACCTGGAAACACTGACCAATCAGAGCAGACTGGGCTTTTTCGGGAGGGGGGCTTAAAGAGACGGGCGCTAAAATGGAGCATTTCAGACAGAGGGTGAATACAGGTATATTCAGACAGACAGCATGTAAACATGTTCTAGTAGAAACCCAAAATATAAGTATGAACCTGAAAATTAGCATCATTTGTCCTGTTTAAATGGACATATGGATTAATTTTTGTGATTTAATATATTAAGCATTAACCATCTGTGCATGTTTAATTTTGTCTTTAGATGAGGGGCAGTCTCAGGGACCAGGTGGAGCATCCCGGTTTGAGATTAAAGAGGAGCAGGGACCCGTTTCAGGTTCTGGTCAGCCCAGCAGGAAGGAGCCTGGGTTGCGTAATGACAACAGAGTCGGGGATGGTGACCTTGGCTACGTTGAGGTTGGAGGGGAAGGAGGTTCCCAGCGTTCCTTTGCTCACCCCCTGCGTCACCAAAGACCTGTGCGAGAATGCAGCAGTGCCTTGCAGCAGGGCGGACTTGATGGACAGAAACAGTTGGTTAGGACTGCCGGAGCCGGAGGAGTAGACAGTGTTTCACCGGGCAGAGCAGACGACTCTGCGGGACCGTCGGTCTCTGACACGGCAGGGGAGCCCTCTGGAGATCGGCCTCACCACTGCTTGGAGTGTGGAAAGACCTTCCGTCTGATCTCCAGCCTGAAGAAGCACATCCGCATCCACACTGGAGAGAAGCCCTACCCGTGTGGTGTCTGCGGCCGTCGCTTCCGCGAGTCAGGGGCGCTTAAAACCCACCTGCGCATACACACGGGCGAGAAGCCGTACTCTTGCTCTGAGTGCGGGAACTGCTTCCGCCACTTGGACGGTTTGCGCAAACACAGGCGCACGCACACCGGAGAGAAGCCCTACGTGTGTGCCATCTGTGGGAAGCGCCTGAGCCGCCTGCAGCACCTCAAACACCACCAGCTCATCCACACCGGAGAGAGGCCGTGCTGCTGCCCCTTCTGCAACCGCAGCTTCAAGGAGCCCGCGGCGCTGCGCAAACACATCCGGACGCACCGGGAGGAAGGCGGTCACATGGGGATCGGTGCCAGCGATGACACGGACCCAGACGCCATGGATGACATTAACAACCTCCACCCGGCAGCTCCGTCCCCTCAGATGAGGTTCGGGGAGTGGGGAGCTGAGGAGGATGACAGCTCCGTTGTCGACTGCGTGTAGGGGATGATAAAGGAGTTACTGTCTCTTGGTATTTTTACCACAAAACCTACTCCGCGTGAAAAAGATGGAATAAGAGTTTGTAAACATGATGGATAAGGTCATGTCTGTTTCATGAAGTGAAGAATGAGGCTACATATAACCCGAGCCATGGAGCTTTGTTTATATCTGGCATTTTCATGCTTTACACTCTGTAAAAAAATAACGTTTAAAAGATCCACTGTACATTCTGCAACAAGAATTTTTTTTTCCCAGACATCCATCAAGCAGCAGCAGCAGCGTACAGGTTGTTCTTGGCACAGGGTGATGCAGGTTTGCTAACTTCCCAGCAATAATTTGGGAAATTGATGGCAGAGGTGGATAAGAGCTGTTTCCTCATTTTAAAAATATAAGTGCCTTGAACACTCAATCAACCGTCAACTGAGTTGCTGCTGCTGCTGCTGCTGCTGCGGAAGATAGTTTTTAATAGTTTCACATTAGAGAGATTTTATTTGCTGTTGAATTATCTTCAGTTTTTAATTAGGCATGCTTTTGCCAACACACTGAGCTGCTCAAACAGATAGAGATGGAGCCACATGGCTGCTTCATGCTTCATGTGAGTACAGACCACAGTGTTTTTGTTTTCATTTTTTTCTTGATAAAGTGATAATATTTGAGTAGGGGTGCTTTTTAAACAATATTTATTAACTCAAATAAATAGTCAGTCAGGTTTCTGAGAGATCCCAAGTTCCTAGAATCGCCACTCTGAAATCGTTTAAGATTACACCAAGTGTGTGTCTGGTGTGTGCGTTCTTACGATTAAAATATAAAAAATCGGTTAAATCTGTCGTTATGTCTGTGGTCTCCAACATTTTTAAAATCAGGTAAGATTTCCTCTAGTGTGCACCAGGCATTGGTGTTGAGGATGTCATGCCCAAGACCATAATATTTCAGATTAAACTCTCCATCTTGTATGGAGGTATTACATCACTTTTCAGTATGATTCAAGTTATTGATGGTGCATTTAGGGCAGTGAAACTAAGTAATGTATCTGTTTACTTGTAGGCATCTGGTTTCTTTGCCTAATCGATTAAGTTGAGAAAAAAATGTTAAAATATTTTTTTCCAATAATTGTCCTGCTACAAGTGGATGCACTCACATTGAAAAATCTAGTGCTTATGAGGGACCAGAGTCCATTTGTGAATATTATTTTAATGCCACAGGCGCAACACTACTTTCAAGTAATAATTAATTACTACAAAAATGCCATTCCTAGTGGAGTCATCCAATTTAAGAGGGTAGTGTGGCCTTGCAGTCTACTCCAATAAGGCCATCTGTAAACTAAAAAAGCTAAAATACCGGGTTCACACAAAGTCTTAAAAGTTTGGAAAATGCTTAATTTTAACTGTTGTTTTAAAGATTAGCAATATGCTTGATTTCGAATATACTCCTTGAACAAATGCTTGATTTTCAACATAATCCGGCGTTTTCATCAACACAATCACTACACCAAAAATCTTTTAATATTTGAAATTAAACGAAGCGATCCCGTCATATTTGTTTGTGTTCTCCTGGCGTCTCACACCAGACACGGACTGGACCCTAACCCTAAATAAGAAAAAATAATATAAACAAAGTGTCAACATACATAGATTGCTGTGGGTATAAAAGAATTCTGTAAACTTTATTGCATTTATAGTAACAATTTAGATGTGATGATAAAGGCTTTGAGAGTGGGATTTTTTTTAATTTTATGTTTCTTGAAAGTGCTTGAATTTACTCACGACCCCTGAAAATATAATTTGACGACATTTAGGCTACGCTGTCGTGTGGTTCTTCATGAAGCATGAACCAGTTTCACTCTTCAGTCGACAGTGTCTCTGCTCTACTCGTCTCTCTGCAGAGCCCTCATCAGTTACACAATCGTAATGTCTTTAGTCAAGCTGAAGTCATCTGTGTCAGGAATATCTTGGGTGTTTTCACACTTGGTCCCTTTCAGCCCTCCAAATGAACTCAGATCAATTAGTCAGCTTTTTTTTTTGCGCATATTTGAACAAAATAACTCGGACCCCTCTGAAACTAACTGTACTCAGACCTCCTCAGGAGGTGGTCTTGCTCTAGACAGATAACATGCTATTGCACTGAGACGCTCGAATAAACACACGGAACCATGGCCGCTGGTAACGCTAGCAAGACTAGTGGATGAGGAGTAGTTTGGTCCGAGGAAGAAACTACTGTACATCTTCAGATATGGAATGAAGAACACATCAAACAATGTCTACAACGCACAGACACGCTAAGGCTTTTCTCTAATTTGCCATTCATATGAAAGCGAGGGGCTTCATTAGGACCACACTGCAGCGGCGTGTCAAAGTTAAAAAAAAAATGTCAAAAGTACTTCACCACACGTGATAAAATGAGAAAAAGCGGTGAATCCTCTGACATAAAAGACACATGCCCCTTTTATGATGAACTGGACAATATTCTGAGGAATTATCTAGTGTGAACAGAAAAAGGACCAAGTCCTCTTTTAAATGAACTGACAATGTGACTGCAAAACAAACTAGTCCTTTTCCTGTTGGTCCACTTAAAGAGGACTGAGTTTGGTTTGTTTAAAAAGGACTATGTGTGAAAACACCCTTAGTCTTGCATATCAAGACCTATCTCCACATGAGGAAGGTCTGGATCCAGTGTGTTTTCACTCCTGGATAGGGGAAAAAAACTCCCTGTCCTATTTGAAGTTCCTTAAACCAATCACAATTGTCCTGGGCGGCACCACACCCTGGACAAAAGCCACCGTGCTTCTGCAAAATACCGTCAGGAGGGAACCTACACAAAAATGTTGTCAACATATTTGTAGATCTTTACAATCAATCACTGAATGAGCTGAGCAGGCCTGCTGCCTTATTGTGATTTTCAGCGTGTAGTTGATAGCTCGGAGGCTTGAAGGGACTTTGAGAACAGGAACACGGACTTCCTGTCAAGGAAGTAAGGCTTTATCGAGGCACTGTTCATCTGGTAAACCAGACTAAGAATATCTAAGTTTGAAGATATCCGTACATGCATTTATCTATTCAGTTATTTGAAGAGGGCACAGTCGGTTGGCATCAGCATGCATCCAGATCAACAATAGTTACTGTTTTTCGAGTCATCGCTCTCTTATGGACCATATCTTTGCATTCCGTGTTTTTGTTCAAGCTGCTGCTGTTTGTCTAGAAAGCTTTTCCTTTTCTGGACTTGTATTATTGTAACCAGCCAGTCACTAGCAATTGCTAGCGGACAGATTTTGGTGCTTGCATGTGCATATCTGTTCCTCCGCTGGCATCGATTGCCTCCTGGCTGTTTCTGTACATAAGAATGTAGTTTTTAGCCATTTTATCTGGATTAATGAGGGTTAACATTTGTGGAAAAGTTAATGTGCAACAACGATTTAAAAAAAAAAAACGTAACGTGCTTTGAAAACATCAGTATGCTAACATGCAATGTAATTATATATAATCTTATTAAAATCCTTCCTGATGACATCAGCGTTAACAGCAGAGCATTAATCTTCTCAGCCTTTTGAGCTATACTGTAGGTCTCTGGTGTCATTTACCATGTATACTACTATAACAATCTCCATGTAACTATTCTCTGTACATTTACAATTGTAACTCATTTAAAAATACACTCAAAATGTTAAATATCTGTTACTGTATACCCAGAATAGGATTTGCCAAGGTAGTCTTGACCCCAGATAATCATATTTATTGTTTTTCGTATTGCATACAGAGGGGGCCTTTGCATGTAGGTTTAAACTGAAATGGCATTCTTCCTTAAAAAGTCAGTGTTAAATGTGAAATGAATAACTTTTTTTTTTTTAATGCATCTGTGTTCAGCATATATTCCCCCACATCACATTCATGCTGTTACCTACTGTAAATGTTACTATATTAAAGGGCCTTGTTTCTACTTGTTTTTTTCTGTGGCTGTTTATTCCATATACGAAATTAAGAAAAGGTTCCTTTTTTAAATTATAACCGCAGTAAAACTATTAACTGGATCGACACTGTGGCAATTAGCTCAAAGCTAAAGTACATCCTAATTTTAGATCGTCCCGTCTGTTTATCCCGGCTTTATTACTTCAGTTTTGGTCTTTTTGTTTCATTGTATCATGACAGGAAAACCGCATTAACCCCAGAGGAGAGTTTTCACACGGACTGAAATGTTGCCAAACAGATTGTGTATAGGTGCTGATGACACGCCCAAAGACGAGTCTCAAATAACCACCTTACTCTTCTCCCGATGCTGAGTAATGACAGCTGGGTTCATACACAAACTGCTATTTGACGACAGGAAACTGTAGATGAATTTTTGTTGTTGTTTTTGCAAATGCACCCTTTTTTTCCAGTGTTGTTATGACAAATCTATTGTGATTGTTCCAATGCTTGTGTAATGATTTTTCCTGCATAGAGAATAATGAGGGGGCCACTGCTGTCAAATTTCAGTCCTACCTCCAGGTTTCAACAAAATTCTGATGGTTGTCTTCATGGAAAACAACTTTCTAACAAGCATTGCAGGCAGTTAAAAAGTAATGAGATTTTAGCTTCATGATCTTGTAAAATATGTTGCTTGTAAATGTTGCTTGAGGCAGTTGAAGGCACGGTACACGTGCACGTATGTACATGGTACCCCCTCCGCCTCATTTTGAGCCAGGAAAAACCCTGTTGTGTAATAATATTTTGTGATCTTAGACATAGGGTTGCAATATTTTTTTCAATACTGCAGATAAGCAAATGTACATGGTATGATTACTGTCACTTTTCTTCCGCTGCAACTTAGACGTGGCTATTGTAATGGATTGTAATGGTTTGTATTGCTGTAATGTTTTTGTTGATGTTTCAGTGGAACAGGTATTGCAGAAATATCCGAAGCTGCTGAATTACATGTTGATAATCGGATTGGAATAAGACATTTGACGTGTGGTTGATCTATAAAATGACATGTGGACACATGGATTTTTACTCTTTTCACAGAAACTGAATGAAGTTAATCTGAAGACTCACTTGGGAGGATGCAAACCTGTTCCAACAAAACAGACCACAAACAGGAGTTATGATATCAAGTTGAAGCAAGTGCTGCAGAAGGCACACACAAACATAATATGTCCCTGAACGCAGCAGTGGAAGTTCACACAGTGCAGAGCTCATGAACAATTAAAAAACACACAATGTGGCACCTCTGTGTTTGGTAAGAAAAAATGATGCATCTAAAAGAAAAGTTACAACAGCTTTTTTAATAGAGAGGGAAAAGGAAATCTCACAGAAAATACTCCTGTCTACCTTTTGAATTGCAGTATCTGATGGCTATTACACACATACTTAATGAGATGTTTCTCAGTACTCTCATGTACAAGCTGAGTGTAAATGACATCACACGGTGGCAGAGAGTAACTAAGTACATTTACTCAAGTACTCTACTTCATTGTGAAGTTTTTACTAGTAATTGAGTATTTTTACATTGTGGTATTGACACTTTTACTTAAACAAAGAATCTAAATACTTCTGCTATACCATCCTCAGATAGACTTCTCTCTGTTAGCAGCTGATTTTTATCTTTATGTTGTGTAATACAGATGTTTATTTCTCTTTTCTGCAATCAGTGACACTCAGAAGGGAAGTAATTATATTGTACTAATAATACTCAGGGGTGGTTTATGTGTGACCTACAATGTATTTGCATCCTGTGTATGTGTGTGTGTGTGTGCGTGTGTGTGTGCGCATGTGTGTGTGTGTTTCTTGGCAGCTGATAATGCAGTGATGGCGAGCAGCAGAGAGAAATGTGAGAGCGGCCTGTGAACTCTCTGTAGGCCCATGCAGTCATTTCCTCAGCGTCTGAAGGTAAACACTCACTTTTTGGAGAGGAAGTGACTCAACTCTCTCTCTCACCCTTTCTCTTTGTCTCTTTCTCACTTTCACCCTTTCCCATTTCCCTTGCCCATGTGACCCCAAACTCTGGCTGGGCCCCTGTGATCCTCACAGTGGTGTAGCATCACATTTTTACTGGTAACGGGTGATTTTTTTTTTTCTCAGGCATAACTGAGTCACAGTTTAACACATGACTGGAAGGACATTTGAGAGGGCTTTTCCTCAGTGGATGGTTTTAACTTAATTTCATTACTTTATTCACTGCACATTATTCTACTACATTCAGAAGGACATTTTGTACATTCAGTTGATCTGACGATTATAGTTAATAACTAGACGCAGGAAGCTCATGATGTATCGCTGGAGTTTAAACCAACCAACAGTGTTATGGAGTATTAACATCACCTGTAATAATAAAACATTTATTAAGCTTTATTCGCAGTGAAAACAAGACCATTTAACTTTTGATTTGTATATAAGTTTTACTGTTTCTCACTTATATTTATGTGAAACTTCAGTGCAGAACCGTCGGTTTGAAGTAACTAGCCTACAAGAAACTTTCATTTTGGGTTGATTTTGGCGGCCCCTGTGGACAAAAGTGGTAGTGTTTCCATGAGCACCGGCGCCTAAAGCTCATGATCTGGCTAGTCTCGTAGCCAGATCTCCACGGTGCTGCTGGGGGAAGGTCTGGATTGAATGTGCTTTCACTCCTGCATAGGGAAAAAAAACTTTGCATTTCTTTAAACCAATCACAATCGTCCTGGGTGGCGCCACGCCCCAGTGCCTCCACAAAACAGCATTGGGAGTGAAACTGCTTTCGGTGGAACACCTCCACAAAAATGTTGTAAACATATTCTTTGTAGATCTTTACAATCATTCACTGAAAGAACAG
>JAOVVB010006091.1:6239-17030 GCA_028570985.1 Heterobranchus longifilis | reverse complement strand
TGACGATTGTGATTGGTTTAAAGAAAAATAAACAGGCCAGGGAGGTGTTTCCACTACACTGGCGTGAAAGCTATTCAATCCAGACCTTCCCCCCAGCGTGGACACAGCGCTGTGGAGATAGGTCTGGCCATGCGAGACTATGTGCGAGACTAGGTTTTTGCAAATCTAGGTTTTACCTTCTAGACACGACTGTCATGGGGCCCATAGAGCAGGCGCACTAGAGACTTCCGCCGATGGAGAGGGCTACGTCCGGTTTAGCCCTCTGGATTTTTGGGCCCCGTGGCATCACGTGACGGCCGCCATAGTTGTAATACCACCGTTTGGCCACTATGTCAAATTGGCTTCAACGGTCGGTCCACTTCCTGGGGGCCTGTCCTTCACCCTGTCTTTGTGTTTTCTTTTCTTTTTTACTCCAATGTTAAAGTTTTTGATTTCATACTGTGCGTATAATAAATGACTAAGCTAAATCAAACACATGGCGGTGAAGCTCATTCCAAGTTGGTGGTTAACAGCCAGCTGTAGTGATCCAAACACCAGTGACCCACCAGTATGGAGGAGAGAGAGGACCAGACAGGCAGACTGCCAGACTAGCTCCATGTCGGAGCTGCCAAAACAGACAAGCAAACAGAGACGCACAGGAATACCCTGCTTTCAGGCCCCTTTGTCTCTCCGTCCGTGCTTCAGTTTGTAAAGCTTTATTTCTCTCCAATGTTGTTTTTGTCATCCATCGGTCTCATCAGTCGCTCTTCCCCCCTTTACGAACTTTTCTCATTACTCCGCAAAGGCTTCCGGGACGTGAAACAGCAATCGGGGTCCTGCTAACCAGCATTGAGAAGATACATGACAAACTCCTATTCTATTATCTTGACCTTACGCGACCGGTCCGGTGGTTGGAATGTGTGGTGATGGGAGGAGCGTGAGTAGAGGAGAGAGACCACATTGAGGAGCGGTCAAACTGTCAGCCCCCAGGACCACAGGACTCTGGAGCAAGGCAGCGTGATTCATGGCCTATGGGTTACCTCACTGAGGGGAGACGGTCCAATTCCCGTATGAAGATACTGCTGATGTCGCTGCCAGGGGCCATGCATCAAGTTGTTCTGTCAAGAGTCCCGTACCAAAAATATCCCGGCTATTTCCTTTGAATGGAAATTTTCAGAGATACATTTCTGTGTATGTACGTAAAGCGAAAGCTATACTGCGGTGAGAAGATACTGGAAAGTAGGACTCGTGGGTTGGAAATGATAATATAAACCTTTATGTAAAATGTACACACACAGGCGCTGCAGGGTTTCCCGTTGAGTTGCAAAAGAAGCCGGGAGTGGAAATCAAGAGGCAATCTTCCACAGTTTGAGTGTGTCTGCTTGTAAGTATCCGCACACTTTCTTGTTTCCACCTCTTTCCAGTCTCGGGATGCTTTCTCTTTCCACCTGCCGCTTAATACCGCTCCTCGCTGCAGGACAACAGGTTAACTGGTATCCTCCCCCTCGCCGCAGACGGGGGGTCCACCTTGATGAAACTCCGCTTGGGGGCTCCCGTTTTGGCCGGCTACACACCCGGGGTAATGATATCCTCGGTAGCCCGGGGGCCGCCGCATACGGCTGCCTCAATCTTCCCCCGGCTGCTTACTCATGCTGACCGTGCCCAGTCAATTCAGCACAACCCAGCAGGTATGCACACACACAGATTCACAGTGTGGAGATACAAACACAAGCACACACAAATGTGTAAATGTGTTTGTAAATGCATATGCGCGCGCGCGCGCACACGCATACACAAACAGAGGCATGTACAAGCACGCATGTCTGAATTTGTTAAATTGTTTGGAAGCACAGAAATATTACTTCCATCCTTTTTTTGCAGTGAGTAACAACATAATCTTTCATGTGCTCTGTCAGCTGCTGCATAAGTACTATGCTAGAAACTGGCCAATATGCAGTCAGTTAGGGCTGGGACAATAATTCAATATATTGTCGTATATTCTGGGGATGCACCGATTCATAGCAAAACTTACCTGATTTAGTAGATCTGGTATCAGCCATAACATTTCTTTGTCAATGTCATTGTAAAATTCAGTGTTACATTCAGTCACTGTGGACAGCCAACTCAGTTTTCATGTTACTTTAACATAAAAATGATTCCATTTAGTTTTCTGCAGTAAGATCTACAGGTTACACATTTGGGGAAAGGGGAGCACTGGTACCTGGTGTTGGCAGATACCAGAGTTGAGGTATCAGAATTAGTATCAAGAGAGAAAAAGTTGGATCAGAGCATCTGTATTATATATCAACTTGTGTTGGAGTTGTATAGTGACGATACGATCATATCGTGTGCATTTAGCGTTTTTTTTGTTTCCCATGTGAAGAGTTCTGCAGCAACTGACCATTATTCTCATTATTGATTAATCATTTGGTCTTTAAAATAAAACAAGCACAAATTCACAATAGCTGCAACCGCATACACACATGCATCCACACGTTCCATCCGCACGCACGCACACTTCACCTCCATGCCAAATTTCTAGGGCGAAAAATGTGGCCACCAAACGGTGGGGAAATTTTAGTGGATCAACCGACCGACTGACCGAGCAAGCTACAGAGCTTAAAAATTAAAATTGCTCATCACATTTTCTCAGGATCCATGTTGACAAACTGTTTAATCCAACCAACAGGCCGACAGACAAAATATTCAGTTTACTATCACAGAAGACTAAATATCCACATTACAGAAGCTGGATCCAGTGAATCTTTCTCATTTTTGTGTACAAAATGTATTTAACAATTAATCAATTTCTAAAAACACAAAATAGTGGCTGATTTTCTGTCTGTGGAACACAACACTATTGTAAAAACTACAGTAATGTAGTTTGACTTCTCTGTTCTTGGATCCTTTTTTTTTAAAATCACATCATATCCAGCAAAACACTGATCACTTTTATTGTTTATGTAACTCAGCAACATTTGCAGGTACCTCCAAATCAAAATATAAGAAATAGAAAGCAACAGAAGTAATCGTACACGTGCTAATGATATCCTGAAATTGTGCTCGTTTTCCTGCCCCGACACAGAGCTCCTCCAAAGATAGATGACTCTCAGACAGACAAGGAGTTAGCGAGCAATTACAATACAACTAGCTACTGTATCGAGGCTAATTAACACTTTGTTATCATGTTTTCTGTGCAGTGCAGGACGCTCTTGTTAGTAGAAGCATCAGTGTTGCTTTCATGAACCGACAGAGTGAAATAGTTCAAGTGAGAGTAATGGGCTGATCTGTTTGTGGAATAAAGAAAACATAGTCTTAATGAAGGCTGACACGCCGCTGAGACTTTCATTAGCTTAAACATCTTGTATTATTTCACAGTAGGCAGCTACTACCGTGCATGTGGAGAGAAGTTTTAAAGATACTGACGCCGTCTGAAAGATGTACACACACACACCGCCGCACAGTCTTCTGCTCCCCTTTGGCTAGCACATAAAGCACAATGACATGGTGTGTGTTAGCATGTGTTCTGTTTGGTAAGGATCAAAGCGTTCGCTAACCTTTTATTCTGAACCCAATCCACACTAAGTGCTAGTGTTCTGAAATGTGTTAGCGCATGCTTGGAGCGATTGGCATAGTTATCAAAGAGCTGCGTGTGTGTGTGTGTGTGTATAGAGGGGAGGATGAGACCAAGCCCCCCCGAGTTTGTCATCGACGACATTATGGGGGCCGAGCCGCAGACTTATTATAGCAGTATGGAGGTGAGTGCTAAACTGAGTCACGCACAATCAAAGTTGACAGAACTCATAATTTTTTATAGATCTCTATTGTATTAATCACAAAGAAAGAGAGATACTGATATGATAGAGAGGAGGCGGCAGGAAACAGGAAGAGGGACACAAAAGAGAAATCCAGCCAGATTTTGGGGGATCCCACGCACTGGGAATAACCCTACAACATCATATACGCGCTCATATGGACACACACACATACACACACACAGAGTTCGCAGGGGTTCTGGGAGGTTGGCTGTTGAGGAGACCACAACACAAGCACTATGCAGAGGAGTAGGAGGAGGCCGACATGACTTGAAAGGCTCCTCTAATGTGGCCCTGGCACGACACACACACACACACACACACACACACACACACGCAATAACTTCACTGAGAACAACTCTTATTGTTAGAGACAGACAACACGCACACATTACATCCACATCACCTCTGCATATATTACAAATGACCCGAGGCATCAGGGGAATTTTCTCACTTTAACTCGTCCCACCTCCAGTAATATAATCCTTGTTATCAAAGTACCACAAAAAAAAAAAGTTTTATATAACCACAATGATTTTATACGACTGAAATAATGATATATGTCGCAAGTAAAATGACGCAATTCTAAGATAAATCAAGTGCGATACGGCAGGCCTACGGGCACTTTGTCTTGCCACATGGGGAATTATTTTTTTTTACATTTTAAAAAGATCCTCATCTATTATATGATGGTTCTGTACAAATCTAGAGAAGTGCACAAATCTCTACAGTGAATGCATGAAGCCAACAGTGACGCTGGGAATACAGTACTTTGGCTCTTCTCAATCTTTATAGGTTCTCACACCATTTAGCTCGAGTCTTTTGCTTTGGGACATTAAAAAGGAGAAACATGTTTTAAGGCATATGGAACAAGCTCACGGCCCATTTTGAGTAGAGAATTAAAATAAACACTGCTCTGCCTTATTTTCATGCTTTCGACAGTGAGACCAGCCATGCTCTTTGTACAGTAAGTACCCACTCACCAGAGTCATCGTGAGGATCGCTAAGTTTTGTTAATACTCAGCTGGACACACACACACACACACACACACACACCTCTCTCTTTCTGAACACAGAGAAACACTGCCAACATTTTAGGGACCTCTGTTAGTCAGGTTGGACAGTAAATTGATGGGTTAGAACCAGCCGCGCAGTGAAGTCCAACAGATCGTTTGCTGAGGGGTGAGAGGGCAAGAATCTCACAGATCTGCAGTTAGACAGGACAGACTGTAGAGAAAAGTGTAATACGGAATAAACTGAGTCCACAGTTGCAACTTCTTGTATTCCAGAGACACAACGGCGCTTAAGCCTCCTGCAAAGTCAGTCAAATGTTGAGTAATTGCTTGTTAAATAGGGCTGGGTAGTGGGTACCCAACTACGATTTGCACCGACCAAATTGCCTCTATAGTATAAAAAATGTCTTGCTATTCAATACCTATTTTTTTATTGACATATTTTAATAACATAAGCCATACAAAAATATATGTGCAAAAACCCAACTTAAACACGCATGCATGCACGCACGCACGCACACACGCACACGCACACACACACAATAGCAATTCATATTGGCCACAGATTGTTAAATGCAGCTCATTAGCTGTACAGGGACAAAACAGAGAGAGAAAAGAGAAAAACAATACATACAGTATTAGGGCTGCACAAGAGATCGTTTTCCCATCGTCTTCGCAAAAACATCAACCCGCGCAAAAAAACACATCGCGAAAGAGTGCGACACATCGCAAAGGACCCTCAGCGATTCCCAGATTCACTTAAAATAAAGTGTCAGTCAAAAAACTGCACTTTAAATTGGAACTATCATTTTATTTTCCCTGATTTTCCCCTCACTGCTGCCCTTTGTGTTTCGCTCAATAAAAAACTAATTTTAATTTAAAAAATAAAATAAAAATAATTAGCTTTCTTATTTTGTTTGTTGTATTTTTAGCAGTAAACTGAAACCACAGAAAGGCAGAACCAGATTTCAATAAATCTCATCAGCACCAGTGAGCCAGTAAAGTACGCAGCTTGTACAAATATCTAATAATGCTGGTGGTTGGTGTTTAATGTTACACGCAGGGTCCAGAATTAGCACCATTCAGTAGCCAAATGCTAATAAAATATGCAAGGGACAAAACAATGGTAATCTATTGAGTGGCTGGTAGATTTTGAACATTCACTAGCCATTTGGCCGGTGGACAAAAAAGTTAATTTTGTACCGTGGTTGCATTGCTTTGTGGTGGACAAACTATGTAACGGCAATGCTATTAATATTGTTTTCCTTCTATATTCACCGGATAGCAGCAAGAAAACTGCTGCCACTTACACAGCAAAAGAAAAAAGGACATGGGAAATGTTAAGCGGAGAGGTGCAGAGGCGCTGATGCTCACACATCTCCAGCATGGCAGTAAATAACATTCCGACTTCCATCTTGAGCGCCACAGAATAAATGTGGCACCCATGAAATGTACTGCTAGTCGTTAAGCACCACAGCTCTGTAATTTCTTGGGTAATAATAATCTACATAGGGTCTGAGTAGTAACAGTATGGCAGAGGAATAGCGTTGTGCTTGGTGCGCATGTGCCATGTGTTTGTGTGTGTTACAAACAGATAAACAGAAACAGTTAACACCATTTGGCCTGGGTGCTCCGCATGTCACATGCCTGTCTCACAGAGCGGAGGGGTGGCAATTAGAATAACTCCAACTGTCATAAATCAGCACGGGCCATAAACATCACAATGAGGAGAAAAAAAGTGATGGAAGCAAAAAATAAAATGAGGAGGTGCGAGAAGGAGAGCAGAGGTGATAAAACCATTTCAGATGTGCACTCAGGTGAGAAAAATGAGGAGAGAAAAAAAGATGGGAGAGAAAAAGAACGAGAATTGCTTCCTACTCAGATCAGGTTCCAAATTTCTTGGAGGTGTGGGACTGATTAAATGCACACACGCACGCAGGCATGCACGCGCACACACACACTGCTTCACTTTAAAGCTTTATTTATATGTTTTTTTTGTCATACTGCAGCTTTCCACAGAATAATGATGATTTTTTTCCCCCATTTTTTTTTTTTGCTAAGCACAAGTCCTTTCATTACTACCATCTTGTGAGAATGAATAACCACAGACAGACGTAACCAGAAGGAGTCATGAGTGACCACAGCAAGCACAGAGCTTAGGTTTTACAAGTCTGGACAACAAAAATTCATTTATAGTTACAATTTTTTTTTTCCAAACCGATAGCTCATTTCTTGATCTCCGTTTCAAAGAGGGTTTCTGCAAAGCAACACTTCAGCATGATTAGAGGGCATACACGGTAGAACACTGTGAGAAGGTGGTGTTTTTCGTGTTGTGATCTCAGCACAGACTATGCTTTGGATACTTTCTCATCCTCCACCTCCAGTAAGTCTATTATTATACCAACAGCTACCAACAACAACGCATAAGCCTACGCCTTTACTACTGCTGCAAGAAAACAAATGATAATTCTAGATAAATATTACACATTCCTACTACATTACAGAGCAAAGAAGACTTCCCACGAGTCTCCTCTTCCAAGTCTCCTTTAGAAAACGACAGACTCTGATCATATTGGCTGAGAAAGGGGAATAGGGGGGGGCTGGCTGCAGAAACAAATGGAGCAATGTCACCAAGTTGCAGGGTCAACATTTCCACTGCACAGATGAGCCTCTGTCTTTTATAGGCAAGCAAAATGCATTATTGATTATCTTGGCAAGCCAAGGCATTATATACCAAGAATGATAGCTCTAATCTGTAACAGATTCAGGACATTGTTCTGATTATATTATCTGACATTAGTTTATTGATCAGGGTAGAGCTGAAACGATTAGGTAATTAATTGATTCGTCGAACAGAAAACTAGTCGAAAACATTTGGTGAGTTGAATAATTTTGGATTTCTTCAGTTGGTCGGACAAATCAAGCAACCTGACTTTTTGGCATTTGGGGAAGTGTGATAGGCATTTTTCACTGTTTTCTGACATTTCACAGACTAAACAAATGATCAATTTAGTGAGAAAATGGTCTCCAGATTAGTTGATAATCTAAATAACAGCTACACTGCTGATCACAGCCCCTCAAATGTGAGGATTTGCTTTTCTCTGGTTTATGTCGTTCTAGATACTTTGAGGTTTTGGACTGTTGTTAGGACAAAACAGGATATCTGAAGACACCACTTTGAACTAGGGGTGGGAATCTCTGGCACCACACAATTCAATACCGATTCAGAGGACGATGTGAAAAACAAGTATCGATGTATCTTGATGCATCAAAAATGTACATGATTTGTTTTTTCTCACTGTGTGACTACTTGCTACTTATAAAACATATTTGTAATGATCCATAATTAAAATAAATAGATGAATGTACCTGGTTTATAGAACGCATCAAGACAATCTTTCAAGAGAGAATCACAATGTGACACTTAAAGGTAGTAATAACAACATATTGAACAAAACAACAATGGTGGCAATCTATAGAAATAATCTTTACTATAGTAGACAGTAAATTGATAAGGTCTGAATAGTACAAAACCTTTACTTTGATGCTTATCACACAGAATTATGACAGGAGGCAGACTAAATTATTGCACATTTGCAATTTCTTTTTTTTCTTAAATGAACAGATGTAAGGCTAGAATGATGACTGCTTGTGTTCAGGACCCGGAGGGTTTGCCTAAGCACTTCTCAGATATCCATCAGCTCACAGATGTCCTTGTGCTGAGGACAGAGCCAGCACTATTAAAAGTTTCTGAAACACATTTGTACATAACAATAGGTTTTGATCAAAACACTGGAAAGTGCTGATCTATAGGTAAAAGTAAGAGAAGAGAAGAGCGACACTAATCAAATATAGATGCTTGGTGTCTCCATAGGCTTGTCCTTTGGCATCTATTAGAATTCCACTTGTCCTTCAGACCCCAACACCTACCTCTGGTCTATTTATATACACACCCCTGCACAATTTCTCTATGTGTGTGTGGAGCACACCGCTGACATTTACTTGTCGGCGGTCTCCCTTTTGCATTGCAGGAAAGGAAAAACCCGAGGGAGTTTATTTATATTACACTAATCAGCAGCAATATTCTTTACATGCAGAGTTAAAATGCTGTCTTCTCGGTTTTGCAGATGTCTGTTTTTCTGCTGTTATTGCCTTTATGTATTCTGACTTTGTTCTAGTGTTTCAGTGTTCACAGATAACCACTTACTGTATTTGCAGTTTTTAAAAACAAGTTCCCTGCATATAAAACTCATATCATTACTGTATCTTCTCTTAGTTGGGCTGAGAGGTCCAAGTGTACAGTAGATGGACAATAAGTCAACGCTACCACCTATCTTCTCTCCAAATAATCCGATTGAAACACATGTCTGTGTTGCACAATTCATCTAAAAAGTACTGTTTTGCAGCTGTACAGAATATATAGCCACGAGCATCTAAATACAAGCAATACATGACACATGAAATACATGCAATTGCAGTGGAAAACTGTGGAAAACATTGTGTGCAAAACAGTTGAAGTTTAGCTTAAGTTAACATGAGGCTTTAGCATTCTGAAATACTTAAACAAAGTTAGTCTTTTTTGTACAAAATTCCCTTCTTGCATTTCCCCCAGACATTGTTTTTGTGCTGAGCTGCAGTGGAGGGATTTTAAAGAAAGACAGTAACTTTTGACAATACCCACTTGATTTGTCAAACCGAGAACGCTGAATCCTCATACTAGCTTCAGCTGAACTTTAGAGGTAATTCTCCACACAGAACGAGAACTGTAGATTTTGCCATCTCTTTTCCATTGTGGATCTTTTCACAGCCAGACAGGGAGAGCGATTACAGCGACCAATAATTCTTTCAATGTACATATGGGCATGTGAGTATTGTTTTAAGACAGACACGAACAAAATGAGAATTCACCCTTTAAATTACGCGATTTCTATTGATGACATTGAAATAATGCAATTATCAGTCCAATGTCTAGTCGACTGACTGAACAGCTGGTTGACATATAGCACCTCGTGGTTGCTTTTTTTAAGTTCTTATAAGAGTGGCGTATTTCACAGTCTTTCATCTCTTATTTTTACTGTAGTGTCACACATAGAGCTTATTTTATCGATGTGCTCGGAACAAACATCAGGATGTAAAATAGTGACGGAGGCCGAGTTGTGAAGACAGCAGGTTTCAAAGTTTCAAAAAACAAGAGTGAGTGTTCCTCTCCCTCTTTTGAATGTGGGGCACAAAAAGCCTAGAGGAGAAGAGCTAAGTAAATGTCAGCTACGCCTCTCTTTCTCTCTCTTTGACACACACGCACACGCATGTTCACGCACGCACATGCGCGCACGCACGCACCTATCTCAATCTCACAACCTCCCAATTGCTCATGCAATCCGGGGACCATAATCTCCCTGTGCGCCCACACACAAATCACACACACATATACACACACTTGGCGAGTGCTCTTATTTGTATTCCTACGATCTGGAGCCTGCGTTCACTGGCAGACACTGATATATCAACTGCATGAATATTCATTCACTATAGTCAGAGAGTGGCAAGCCTCACCAGCCCCCTATCTTCACACACACATGTACACACACACACACACACAAACACAAACACACACTTCTCATGGTGATGTGTTCCTAAACAATGCTAACCTTCCACATGCACATACAGTATGTCAACACTGAGCTGCTGAGAGGTGGTCTTTCACCATAAGCTAATGGAGCATGTCAGTGTCTGTCTTGTCCCCGCACACGCACACACACACGCACACACACACACACACACACACACACACGCACACGCACACACACACACACACACACACACACAAAATGGATGTCTTAGAAGAAGTGTGTCTCTTTCCTGCTGTGATTGAAGCCGCTTATCAATCATTTCCTGGTTGATTAATTGGTGCAGCGGATCTCCTGGTAGATTAATCACATCTGTCTGAAAGCCTTTTTATGTTTGAGCACTTCACTGAGGAGGCT
>JAOVVB010006077.1:0-17030 GCA_028570985.1 Heterobranchus longifilis | reverse complement strand
TGTCCCGGTCGTGGCTCCGCCCCCTCTGCCGATCTGGGGAGAGTTGCAGACGAGCACATGCTTCTTCCGTCTCCAGCCGCTTCTTTTCACCTGACAGTGAGGAGTTTCACACGTCTTTTAAAAGATCTACATACCTACACATTGCAAAATAAAAAAAAATAGCTTTAGCATAAAATTTGAAGTGGCAATAATCCTTAAGATTTCAGTCCTGGTTGATTTGGCGACACTATTTTACAAATACGGTTAAATACTGCAGGTGTCAGAATACTGAGGGCAACAAAACAAACTGTTGCAACAGGGATCTTATTCTCATGCTGAACACGCCGTCTGCGAGAGGGAAAGTGAAAGTTAATATTAGTTCATGTTACCTTGTTGAGAAGCTGGAGGTGTACCTGATCTTCATCTAACAGCTGTTTCTGCTCCTGACTCTTCCATTACTCCCTGCAATATTTCAAACTGAGCCGCTGTCAAAAAATGCCAGAAATGTCCATTGTCCACGGGCACGGGGCTAGTTTAAATTTAATGAATGAAGTCCCCGAAAATGACATTTGATATGACCATTCAAACAGGCAGATTTGCAAACTTACCAGGAACTAAGGTTGAATACCGGGAATTTAGATTTTTTTTTTTGCCTTTATAAGATAGCAGGAAAAGGGGGGGGGGGGGATGTCACGCAGCAAAGGACAACAGGTCGGAAATAAACCCGGGCCGCTGCGAGGCCTACTTGGGGCGCACGCTCTACTGGGTGAGCTCGAGGCCGCCCCGAGGATCTCATGATTTTCAGCATGAGTTTGCACCCGAGTGTTTACTTACGGAAGAAAATCACAAAGACACCTCCACCTAACCGTTCTATGCAACTGTCGTAGATCTAGTTCGATTTTAAAATGCAAAAGACCAGGGGTCTTCACTCAGTAAGGGACAGGCATTGTGAGAAAGATGAGATCAGGCTTACTATGTCAGAAAATATTACACAAATTAGAAATTAGTGTTTGTTAATGGAAAAGCTGCTGCATATATTTTGATCAGGCAGCTAGTAAGATTCCTCCTGTACCTCTGGATCCAGCCATGAAGCCCAGGATCAGGGCCTTCTCTGGTCTGGTGACCTTGTTGGCCGTCTTGAACATCTCCTGGGCCGCGTACATCTGGTCTCTCTGCGGAGCACACACAGCACGCAGCAGAGAGTTGAGCTGAGAGCTTACATACATACAGACAACACATTCAATAATGCTGGAGTCTTAAGAGGAGCTTCATGTAATCAGGAACACCACACCTTCTTAAAAATCTAATTCAAGGACTTTTCAAGGACTTTCCAGGCCCAATTCCCTCAAATTCAAGGACCCAGCATGATAGTTTGTGACACTGATCAAGGTTAATTACTGTTACAACACTGAGAATTTCTATAATGAGAAGCAGGCTGACGTGTGAAACAATGCTGCAGGAGACACGTGCAAACGCAGTAATTTACTAAAGAAACTGAAAAGAAACTTTCTATTCTTGCACAAAATATATAAATACAAGCACTTTCAATGACCCATGCCATGATTTTTTCCCCCTCAAATCCACAAACTTTCGAGGATTTCAAGTACAAGTGTCAAACATTTACAGGTTCCAGCTTCTCAAATGTAAAGATTTGTAGCTTTTCTTCATCAAGTATGAGAACTTATAACTTACTGATAGAAATATCTTTGGGTTTTGGACTGTTGTTCGGTCAAAACAAGCAATTTGAAGACATATCTTTGGCCTCATTTTTTTAAATACTATATTTTGACATTTTATGGCTTCATCAAGAAAATAATTGGTGAATTAAATTAATTGCTACCCCTGCTTTTCTGTGGTTAGTTTTTTTTTTATTTCTTAGAAAGAAAAACACTACAAATTAAACCACTTCAGCGTCAAAGCATCAATTAAAATGCAATTTCAAGCAGCCGAACTATCTGATTGCGATGATTTCGGAGCGCAAAAAAGCTCCCGGCTGCACTCACAAAGCTTTTAACTTTAACCAAATTAAACACAGAAAAAGAGGAACAGGTTTCATACAAAGGTTGCTTCAGTTTTCCCACTTAAATTTAGACGGCTACTCCCCAGACAGAGCCCTGCAGTCCTAAAATAGAGAGACTCTGCTGAAGCAGAAGTTGTCGGGATGAAGCCTTCATCGAGTGAGTGATCCTTTTGACAAAACTCAGTAAAACGTCTGGCCAATCCAGCTGTGCAGTAATCGCACTAATTAGCCAGTGGAGTCAAACACAGCTTCGGTCTACAGCGTATTCAGTGGGTGTTGAGCCCTCAACATACCATAATTCTCCCCCCGGTAACTGCATATAATCTCATTGTCTGACACCACACCCACTGAACCCTGCACAAGAGCAAAAACATGCTACGCTATAACACAAAACCACATTTTCTGACCATTATCTACAGTCAAATACGATTACACCCAACACTTTAACATCTCATTCATTTCTGAAGACAACGCTGATGCAGATAAACGGATTATTGATCCTGGATAAATCAATTAACAAGTGGATTTAATGATGGAATTACAGCAGAACAAAGACTAGTTTGGTGTCTGGAAGTATTCAGAGTTTTGGTGGAGTTTCTTTGTACTTCACCCAGTACATAGGATCAGGTTTAGCATAATTCCTTTGTCTGTGTGACTTTGGGAGATTGTGTTTCCTTTCATCCTCTAAGTTTCAAACAAAAGCCACTGGATCTAATGTTAAAACAGCTTTTTTTTTGGGTCCATTCCCAGTGCCAGCTTTGATTTTTTTTTTTAAATGTCTTTCTTTAATCTGCTTCACTGTTTGACTGTTTGAATTTCAAGACAACAGTTTAATTTCCTTTTCCTTCTTGTAGAAAGTGAATTTCTTTAAAAATCAAAATATTTAAAGGATGACATTAGCTTTAAAAGATTATTTGAATAGATGCTGATCGCCACATAAGTCGTTCCTCTAATACAAGCGTTTCCTAAATTAGCGGCCCCAGCGGTGGCAGTAAATACGACCCACAGGAGCGTTTTCCGTCCTCATACCTAAACGTGACGGTCGCGGTTTTAAACATGTTGTTAATGTTGTGAAACGGTCGTAGTTTGGTTAAGTTTAGGCACAAAAACTACTTGGTTAGGATTAGAAAAAGATCGTGGTTTGGGTTAAAAACAGCACATTTGTTACGTTAATTCACTTCCGTGTGTACGTACATGATTACACATGTGACGCAGAATGTGACATACTTCCGTTTGTAACCTTAAGTTATAATAACTCGCATTTTACTTTTATTTTTATTAATGGGACATGAACAGCAGTCTCCTGGGTCAAAGTCCTGTGTTTGTTTGACCCATCAGCCACCCACTGCCCACCCTAAACTGACTTTATACTACATTACATCACTTCCTGCGGTGCTCCGTCATGATTACTACGGCCACTAGAGGGCACCGTTTAACAATAAATGTAAATATGGGTTGTAATTGATGCTTGTACATAGTCTCTGGCATATTACTGCTTATATAAGGGGATTTTAATGTCAAATGTAATAAAGTAAAGTTTTAAGGTATTTCCATTTCATACTTTAAACATCTACTCCACAATTCTGCGGCAAATAAGGTTGTTTTTACTCCACTACAGCAACTTTGCAGATTCTGATTATGAAGACAAAATACAATCAACAAATACATTATGATGTATTATTATATAACATAAATTAAGCTTCCGAGCAGTAAAGTAGTTAAAAGCCACATTTAACAGCTGCAACATTAAAGTAATGCTTTCACATTAATGCATCAATAATTATAATCAAATAATATAACATATAGTATTCTGAAAATCCTTTTGGTACTTGAAATATATTTTGATGTTAATATTTGTGTATTTCTACTTAAAGGTACCCTGTGGAGTTTTTACATGGATGTAAACTACACAATTTCAAATATTAAAAATATCAGCTTTGAAAATGCTTGTATGAGGAAGGCATGTTTGTTTTACCTCAACGATACACACAGTGTGTTTCTGTGAGAAATACTGAATGTAAACATAACTTTTGTTTACAATAAAACTCCACATGGCAGCTCTCAGTAGTAGCCACTGCGGACAGCCTCCTCAGCCTGCATCCGTCCTCTGTTTGCACTGCAGGATGTTTACTCTTATCGAGGTGGACAAACGTGTAGTAAACGTGTGTTTACACACCTCACTGACAGGCTACGCTCCTCAGTCTGATAGTTTGAGTCAGTGACTCTTCTTCTTCACACTTACAGACAATCTGAGCAAAAAACACCTTCTTTGTTACCTCAAACACAACAACAACAACAACAACCTGAAAGCATAGCAGTGCTTCCAGGCACAACAGAGGATACACCTGTCTCTGTCTCCACAGACACACACCTGTGTAACCACATGGATCCAGATGTCTCCAATGTTCACAATACCTCACACATCTACAGCAGCTGTTTCATGAGACAGGTGCGTGGGACGGAGACGAGGAGGTCAAAAGCTGCAAACAAAGTCCTGCACACTGTCTAACTTGCAAAGATACATGCAGTCTGATGAAGGTCAAGTACCAAAACTTCACTAATAAATGTATCTTTGCAAGTTAGACAGTGTTTGCATCCAATGTTCAGATTAAAAATCTTTAGTTATGGCTTCAAAATCAGACTAGTGATTTCCACACTACTTTATAAAAGTACATACACACACACAGACTCAGTTGTATCCAGTGCATCATGGGAGCTATACTGCATTGCATTTGAATCGAGTACAAATGCAATGCTAACAATGACAATGCTAACATGCAAATGTTAGTTATAATGTTGTTTACCATGTTCACCATTTAAGGAGCTAATTAGCACCAAACATAAACGTGCATCTAAGAGGAATGTTGTTAACTTTGGATGCAATTGGTCACAAACCAAAGTATTGGCAAATACAATGTTTGACCTGCTGGTGTCACTATAGATAAAAAGTCAGGGAATCACCAAATCTATTAGGATTCAGTGTATGAGCACCATGACCGTCTGTACCATATTTCACTGTATGGCATGTACTGAGCGGCACATTTTACAGTTATAATATAAACTTGTCAGCGCTCTCCGGTGGACAAAATATGTAAATGACCTAAAACAAATCTTTTTTTCTGTCCTTTTTTTTGTTTCTCATCAGCCAACATATACATCAATATCGATATATCTGTGATGAGCCAATCAAATCAGTCATTATTGATCAGGCTGTTCTTGACATGATTTTAAAAATAAATGTCAGAAAGTTTACAATCAAAGGTCTGAAGAAGTACACTTGAATGATTACAGGAAGTTAATCCCAGCATGTTTCCAAATAGAGGAGAAGGGTTTATAGCAGAGTTATTGAGTTGTAGCACCTCATGATTTTCTTTAATACATTCCTGATTATCAGATTGACTTGTGCGTGTGTTTGTGTGCATGAATGACCAGCCTCTCTACAAAGCAAAGCTCCACTTCTCTCTCTCTCTGTTTCTTCCTTTCGACTGTTTGGTGGCTTTTTGCCAAACACACCACTGAAAACACATAAAAAGCTCTTTTGTCCTTTTTAACTTCTTCACTCTGTGTGTGTGTGTGTGTGTGTGTGTGTGTGTGTGTGTGTGTACCTCCTCTAATGTTTGTGTGTATCTCAAAGAGAAAAAAAAAACAAAAAAAGACAATGGCTGTACAGTGCTGAAGAGCCCCACCCACCCAACTCATGATTCCTCTGATTCTGCTCACTACTCTATCCATCAGACTCCATTATTAGTCAAACAGTCAGAGAGCTGAGGCTTTGATGCAGGTTTTAACGACAGCAAACGGGGAAGTGAAGTAGCTTTGCATCCAGAGAGAAGAGAAAGTAAACGACGATGTTCAGTGCAGTGACAGTCTGATCACAAAACACTGAGCCGTTAAAGGAAGATAATGTGCAGAACAGACACACTGCACCACTGACACTGCTGCTGCGTTAGACTGGAGCTAATAGCTCTGCCTAATGGACAATAATGGTATAACAACACCCTCATCTATAGGTCCTAACCTCAGCTCTATAGGCGCTACATAAATACAGTGAAAGTATCAGAACTAGTGGTCGACCGATGTGGGTTTTTCAATGGCCGATGCCGATATTTAGAGAGCAGGGCAGCCGATGGCCGATTTATAGTGCCGATTTAGTTTTTTTGGGGTTTTTTTTTTGCATCTGATAAAATAGCCTACAACAATTTAAAATTACTGAACTTCAATGAACATTTATTTAACACTTTAACATTCAGCAGATAGCAGCATCTCTTTGTTTCTGAAATATATAAATGTACATAAATAAAAACAAAGTTTTTGGTCCTTTTGTAGATCTACATCAGTCATAATGTTTCGAGAAAAAAGTTGCAATGTTTCGGGAAAAAAGTTGCAATGTTTCGGGAAAAAAGTTGTCATGTTTAGAGAAAAAAGACGTAATGTTTCCAGAAAAAATACTCTGCACTTTAATCGACCTTGTGATCTGAGATAATCGGCCAATGCTGATTATCTCAAAATGTCATTAATCTGTCCGATTAATCAGTCTATCCTAATCAAAATGCTCAATTCACGGAGAAATGCACACAGGCCGTATTCAGTTATTCCGTTGTGATGTCACAATTATACTATAGAAAGTGCTGCTAAAGTGCCGTTGCAGTCATTCCCCGGCTGCAATGACGGTGCAGACGCCAAGAGCACAGATGCAGAAGACCTGGAAACACTGACCAATCAGAGCAGACTGGGGTTTTTCGGGAGGGGGGCTTAAAGAGACAGGCACTAAAACTGAGCGTTTCATACAGAGGGTGATTACAAGTATATTCAGACAGAAAAATAATGTGATTATTGAACATTAAAGCATGTAAACATGTTCTAGTAAAACCCAAAACACAAGTATGAACCTGAAAATGAGCATATGTCCTCTTTTAAGAAAAAAAGAAGAAGAATGTTACAAACAAACATCTTTTTGTGATTATTTGTTCAAAAAGGTGAACGTTGACTCAAAATCTTATAGGTGCTTCTTAGTTAGAAATCAATAACCAATTGCAATCAAGTCTATGCTTGTTTGACAAACAACTAATTATGATTATTATCAACCACAACCAGTTTAAAACTATTTAACAGAAAACACTGCACAAAGAGAGATCTGCTAAAGCTATATATACTTCCCACACATATAGCTCTATGCACACTGTCCTCTGTGTGTACATATAGCATTATCCACACACACCAATACACTCCAAAATAAGGCCAGCATGCTGAGGCACCATACTCACAAACAGTCAAATGAGCAGGGTCTGTACACTTGCACTCCTACAGCCTCCATATTTGTTTGTTTTTTTTCCCTGAAGGTGCACCACCCGCCCTTGGAGAGCAATGAAAGTCATGCTGGTGGTGCAGCGCTGAAAGTGTGTCAGAGGGGGGAGGCTCCGGGGCCCGGCCTGGAATCTCCAATCGCCACACAGAGTCCCAGGCAGAGGACCAGCCCCGTCCGTCCGCTCAGTGCAACAGCAGAGGCAAGCGGCCACTGGAAACACGCTGCCCATCAACACGCTGCTTTGAAACCACAGATACTGTTTCACATGTGGCGTCACCGGTCAACTGTTCGTCACTGCATGCATCTCCAAAATGTTTCAACTAAAAACTGTTTTCATCTTTGTGACAATGCATTTCTCAGATATTTCAACTGTTTTTTTTAAGTATCTTAAAGACCAGCTCCTCTCCTTCACTGTGTGCAGATTTTTATGCTAGAAGACTGTTCTCACACTTATTTGCTGAAGGAGGAAAGTTTCTCTCCGTATATACAAGCGTGATTTGTGACATCTCAACTAGTTTGTAAGCCAATCCTGGTCCAGTATGCAAGTTAAGGCCCTGACACTCCAGGCCGACTGTCGGCCCTCGGTGAGTGTCTGTCGCCCGAGTTTTTGCACCGTTGGCACCAGTCGGCCCTTGTCGCCCCTTGTTGCAGATTCAACATGTTGAATCGTCGCCGGAGCCGTCGGTGAGAGAAATCACTCTGATTGGCTGTTCAGCTCAGTTCACGAGAAGAGAAACAGAAGTGAGGAAAGCAAACAAACGACAAGTCTGGCTTACTGTGTAAACAGTGCCGGTATAAAGCCTCACACACTCCGGGAGGAAACCCTGGTGGACAGAAAGTTCCTCCTCCCCTTCCTGTGGTTCTCAAAGTCCCGTCGCTGCAGCCGGGGCTTAACACCACCCAAGACAACATGATTGGTTTAAAGAAATACAAACAGGTCAGAGAGTTTTTCCCTCTATTCCGGAGTGAAAGCCACTGAATCCTTATGTCGGTTTAGTATGTCAAAAGTATGTAAATGTGACATCTTTTATCCAACAGAGCTGCAAAAATCAGGTGATTAATCAATTAGTTGATCAACAGAAAATTAAACCGCAATTGATTAACTGCTTAGTCATTTTTTAAGCAAAAAAATCCAAACATTTGCTGGTCGCAACTTCTCAAATGTGAGGATTACCACACTTACTACAAGCTCACATGCTTACTTTTAGCATCATACATGATGATAGAAATATAACAAAAACAACTTGAACACCCTGTGTCCACACTGTTATTAATTCAAATATATTCAAATTTAGTTTATCTCAGTAAATGATTCTCCAGACATAAAATGTAATTTAAGTCCTTAACCATTCACCAGGGACTGCTCTTTCATCTCATAGCTGAGTGCACTTTATCTGACATATAATTCTGCATACTGGAGGGGAAAAAAAAGTGTGAATACACAACGACTTATGAATATCACATAGCTATAAAGGGAGTGCAGTGCAAGAACAGTGAGAAAGGACAAACTAAGCGAGATCTCATGTTAGACTGTCGCCAAAAAAACTGCAAAAACGCCGTCCTGCAACAAGCTGCGTGTGATGTCTGTACCAGACTGCAGGTGCCTCACAGAGCAGATCAGATCCTCCTGACAGACGACACAACCTCTCAGCTGGAACACAGCTCAGTGATTATGGCCCTACATGACAGTACATTGATCCACTCGCACTCCCCTGCTGATCACAACACGCAGCGTGCAGCAGCTGCCATCACCCCCCAGGAGGGAGTTACCAGCGAGCAAAACGGTGATAATGGGAAGCATCTGTATGCAAGTTGTTAAGTTTAGACCATCAATTATGTAAGTTTTGCGACCAGGAGGAGGTGTGAGAGAGAGAGAGATGCAGAGAGAAGAAAACAGCATGTACACACATTACAACTGAGTAAATACTTGAACCGAGTAAACTACTCAAAAGCTCTGTATTTACATACATGAAACTAGTTAAATACACAGTTTCTGTATAGTATGGTTAAAAAAACAGGAACGTGACCAAACAAAACTAACACAGCACGCAGTCAAAATATAAAACATGTGCATCCTGCAGCTGACAGGCCAAAACAATATTATGCCTTGTATCTAAAGCCAAGAATTAATTATTCAATTTTATAAAAATTAAGTTAGTTGACTGACAACTATTTTCAGACATCAAACATTTGTCTGAAGTGATAATAACTTGAGTATATTTGTTTTTTTTTAACCCTTTTTGGGACAAAACAAGACATTTGAAGATGCCACCTTGGGCTTTCACAAACATTTTATACAATTATTCAAGAAAATAATCGGCAGATTAATTAATAATGAAATTTTATGAAATAATAATGATATTGGAAGTTGCAGCCATGCATATGCACAACACAGTGTTGTGTGGTGCAATGTACTGTGCAAAGAGATATGATGAACATATATATATTTAGTTTTTGTGAACTCAGTTGTATATCTGTATGAAGTGTAATATGGATACAAAGATATACAATTGAGAGATTGACAATAAATGTAGATATGTCCCTGTATCTGTGTAGCTAATCTGCACTATGCAGTATTATATCACGCTACACAAAAGTGTCTCAAGTATTGCAGCAGCTTATGATTATTTTCATGATTAATCTGAAATTATTTTATTATAAAATGTCAGAAAATAGTGAAAAATGCCCATCATAGTTTCCTAAAACCAAAGGTGACATCATTAAATGTTTTTTCCAAGAAAGGGTCAAACATCCAACTATCTAAATATAGATATGTCCAATTCAGCATTAAATCATTTTGAGAAATTCTAAATTCTTCCAAGTAGCTAAACTTTAAAAATGTATATCTAATATCTAATACTTTAAATGTATTTAAAGTATGTCTTATATGTATATATGTCACTCTTTTTGTCACATTGTTTCACCAATAAAAACTTTAAAAAAAACAACTTTCCCCCAATTGCCACTTAAACCTTCAGTACCTGACAATGCTGCTGGACCATAAACAGTTTAAACCTATAATTTCACTATGATCTCCAGAACAATCACCTTTTTATAATACACTGTCAAATAAATGTTAAATACAACATTAACAGCGCTGCTAGAGATTCACAGCTGCAGACGTAAGACTTTTTTCCAGGAAGCCGCGACCGGTTGGGATAACTTGAACTTGCCGGGTGTTATTTCTGTAGTTGTGATCTGTGCTCTTCATAACTCTCTTTTCAGCAGGACGGCCTGCTCCTGCTCCTGCTCCCCTCTCCTCCTCCTCCTCCCTCCGTGCTCCAACACGGAGAGAACATGGAGCATTCAGGGACAGGAGGAGGATTTCAAAGACGCTCCTACAGCAGGTTGAGTGAGTCCATAAGGTTTTCAGGTTCATGTAAATAAAGATGTTTTACAAACACAACAAAGCAGCTTTTTCCCCGTAACTCTTTTCCCGGAATGTGACAATAACAGACACCCAACACATTCTCACATCATAAAGGAAACCATTCATAGCTGAAAAACACGAATCAGCCCTTTTTCACACACAATAACCGTGAAAAAAATGTATGTAACTGAGTGTGATTTTTCTTGACCTTCTGCAAAAATGACTATAGTGCATATAGAGTTGTGACTGCCACAAGGGTGAAAGGAAGAGTATACATGAAGAGTTAATGTGCAAAAAAACAGATAAAAGCTATTCTTAAAAATGAATAAACCAACAACAGTTTCATTGATATTACCTTGAGTGCACAATAAAAAAACATAATGTATGAAAACAAATAAAAACGGAGATATCGTTTTTTTGCAAATGAATAGTTCATATATAAATGAGATGGTTTAATACTAAAAGCCCTTGTATGGTTGGTACTCCATGCTTTTACTTGTCTGCCATGAATAGTTTCCTGCTAACACTGGTCAGGTGGTCTGGATCACAGGTATAAGGGGGCGTGGCCTGGAGAACAAGGAAGAGAAATGTTTGGTGTGGGGAGAAGGAAAAAATGCTTTTGGAGGTAGACAGAGGAATTATGTAAGATAAGATCCTGGCTGTCTACAAATACGATGGGACTCATTTTTATGGTGGCACCTCGTCCATGTGAAGAAAAATGGGGATTCTGTGAGATGTGTGGATCCAAGCAAATGAGCAGAGGACTGGAGACCAACTCTAGGCCAGATTCACAGTTGTACGTCCGGTGAGTTTGATTCTTTTTGCAATGCATTGCTGTCCTGATTTATATTTTTGCATTTTGAAGGGAGAACATATATTTAATTTTTATTTTTTGGACATTTCGGTTGGACTATGTGGGCTCTATAAGGAGGGATTGGACTAACATCCAAGTGGACATTACAGTTATTTCCTATTATTTGGGGGGTTGTGTTACCATTTCTTTGTTAGTGACACGAGGGCTTTAAAGCCTTATTTGACCAGATCTTAATAAATGGATCACACTAGCTCTCGAATTATAATTGTAGTAGGCTTAAAACTTGTTGATTGTTATAGTTGTTGACTAATATCTTTATTTTTCAAATGCTGAGCAGTGGAGGATGTGCAAGCTCTCTTTTCACACAGAAAATAACGATCAATGTACTCATATAATCACAATAATTTTGAACTGAAACAACAATTCAACGTTGAAGTCATTTTTCAAGCAAAACATTGCTAAATGATCTGGTCTCAGTTCCTCAAATGTGAGGATTTGCTGCTTTTCTTTGTCCGTAAAAGTCTCTTTGGGCTTCTGGTTCATCAAAACAAGCAATTTGAAGATTGAGCTCTGGGATATTTTGGGATATTTTCACTATTTTCTGACATTTCATAGACTAATTGCAATAGATTAATTGAGAAAGCATTCTGCAGGCTAACTAATTATGAAAACAGTATGCAATATTTTCCATCAGGCAGGATGTGGGCTGCTGTGTAGGAAGTGCAGTGTTGTTGCAGTCCCTGCTGGTCACCAACAGAGGCTGACAAAGATGACATATTGCTGTTATTAATACTCATGAAGCAAAGCAAAAAAAAAACACAAAAAAAACCCCAAAGTTTGAGAAGATTTTCCAGTGCAGAAGTATAAAGCAGACAGGTGCTGCAGAAAGCCTCAGAAGAACTGGTTAAGACGCAGCAAAGAGATCAAGACTGCAGAAGAACTGCAGGACTTTCAGTGCAGCCACCTGTCTGTGTCAGTCTTACATCACGGATGAAACCCGTCACCCTCAGGCATCGCTGTCTGGGATTCCCCACGGGAACACGCTGTTCCCAGCACCAACTTTCATAACCCTCAACCTCTGACTCAGCTTTCTGGCACAGGCAGATTTAAATGTAATTATCTTCTATTCCCAATTTCATGAAAGCAAGTCTTTCAAAGAGACTCCCGCACACTGTCTAACTCGCAGAAAAAAAGCATTTATTTGCAATGTTTCAGTATTAGGCAAAAATTCAAACCTATAATAATAATAAAAACTAATTTTGACACAAGTTCATAGCCAATCTGCAACCTACAATAACCATGTATTTAATATTGCAATATGTTCAATATATTTTTACAAGTAGTAAGCCAAGCCAGCCATACTAAAATATGACTAATAATACTAATGAGTATTTATGAGTATGAGTATTTAACCTAAATACAGACCAATTTGCATCTGTAGCAACCTGTCAAGTATTGAAAGTTGTTAATGAATGTTTGATCACATTACTAGTAGGGCTGGGTGATAATTAAATATCATTTATCGTCTTTCAGTGGAATCACATCGTGATGAAATCATATATCGAGATACAGTGATGCACAATGTCATCTAAATTGACAACAACACATACTAACTCTGACTACTTTTTGTGTGCATGCATGTAAACATAGGTAGTGTATAGCTGGATTCTTTTTATTTTCATTTTCTCTTGAAACTGAATTTAATTTTTCATTTAAATCTTTTAATTAAATGAGAAAATTTTCAGTATTTTTCACTGTCAAGTACTGAATTCACACATGAGTATACAAAATATTTCCATGTGGTTATTTCATATAGACTATTTATTAAATTACCAGAAAACATGATATATTGTGATATATATTATTATCGAGATATATGAAATGAGCTATATCGCGGGATAGAAGATTTTGGCCATACATCACCCTGCTAGTCTTGTTTGTTTATTCTTTGATCAAATATTTCCTGACTTAAATCAGAAATTTTAAACGGGATATATTTTAGGCAAAGCAAAGGTCTTTGTATTTCCTACACTTTGGCAAATGAAAGAAAGTTATTGTAGAAAGTTTACATTAAGCATAGTCTATAGTCTATTTTTGATGCTGATGCAAAACCTCTGTCACTCATTCAATACCTGAGATAACATCTGTAGATTTCTATGAACATTTTCAAAAATATCCAGCTTCTGCATTAGAAAGCATAACTATAATGATATGTCAAGTCAGCCCCAACAACTCTCACTTTCAGATATAACACAACACATCCACTGCTAAATTTATACATCTTATTTACACTGCATAGAAGACTAGTTTCACCGTCTCTCTCACGTCTATGTTTGGCACAAAAAGTCTGGCACATCGTCTGCAGCAGCCTGAGCGCTCCGTCAAACTGATAAGGAGACGGCGAGAAAACAAATATATCTTCGAAAAGCTAAAATGACATTTTGTCACACTTGAGATTTTATATTTAGAAACGGTGAAGGGAAGCCATGACAAGACATCACACACCTCGATAATCAATCAAACTAATTATAACCATTTTGCGCAACAAAGTCTCACATGGTGACTATTATTATTATGCTGGATCATCCTCATGTGATGGGAAGAGGAAGTGAGATACCTTCAATCGAAACAGACAACTTCACATATTCCAAAGGAAAATAATCTGCGAGACTTCACTTATACTGAGACTGACTGACACTGCAGCAGCAACACAACACGGCTCAGATTCAGCCCTTCTGTGTTTAACAGTATAATGACATTTCACTAATGAAGAAATTAGTTTAAAAAATGCAGAACTGGGTTAAAGGTTATGACTGAGCAAGATTTTTTTTTTCTCTCTCTCTCTCTCCGTGAACTGGTGTTTTGGCTGAATTTAGAGAAAAGGAGATAAACTCCGAATCTGCAACAAAATGTCCAGAGGGGGGGGAAGAAAAAAAAATAACAGGAGTCTACAAAACATCTGCAATAAGAGCTCTGTGTGAACACAGTGGAGCAGTGTCCTCTGCACGTCTCACCCTGACAATGAAGCCATGTATTAGTACGGCTGAACAACATAACGGAGATGTGTAGACACAAAATACAGATAATGAGACACCATTCTGTTAATAGATGTATTGTCGTCATCATTAGCGTCACCGCTGTCATCAGAGGCAAAGTGACGAGTTTCACAACTTCCCAGTCGGATCACAGCTGCAAAAGTGTTGCATAATGTCTTAAAATCACCCAGAGCAGGGAGTCATGTTTTTTTTCGTCATAACTAAAAATAAACCTGGTTATATTTTGTCAGTCAATCACTCAAAATATTCTGGTTATCTATATTTAGCACATGTTTTGTAACTGAGGTCAGGCCTTTGTCAGCTACTAAGAAGAGCACTGGATGAGTTCATGCTAGCTTTTCCTTAAAGGAATAGTTTTAAGAAATACTTTTAATTCGCCTTCTTGCCGAGAGTTAGACGCGAAGATCGATACCACTCGCATGTCTGTCCATTTAATATGGAGCTGCAGCTGGTTAGCTTAGCTTAGCATAAATAGTGGAAACAGGGGGAAACAGCTAGCTTTGCTCTGTTTGATCAGGTTGGTTATATATATGGTAAAAAAATTAAAAAAAAACCTCCTTCTGACACTTCTAAAGCTCTCCAATTAACATGTTATATCTTGTTTGTTTAATTCATACAAAAACTGAAGTGTAAAAATGACAAGTTGTGGGTTTTTTTTCTTCTTGTCACTATGTTTTACATGCACACTAATATTCCACTATTATTCCAAATATGGCAATATTCTGAGTCATGTAAACAGCATATTCCATTTGGATATTCCCAATGTAGCATTTTCCGATTAAGACATGTGATACGCCAATGTTATTCAGGTTTTCGGAGCATTCTTTGGGCATGTTTACAGCACATTCGAAATATGCGTCTCAATTGGGGTTTTTACCGCAGTTTGCGGCACACGGTCTCTTGCGTCTCTTACTGTCAACAGTTTGCAAGGCATGGGTAACGTAGAGATGCATGCCCAAAAGAAAAGCCCAAATTTCTATTCAGATGGAGAAAAACATCTACTTTTAAACATTATGGAAGACTTGGATACCAACAGGTTTTTGGATGTGCATAAATATTGAAACACCAACCTTTTCAAGAAGGTGGTTGAAGGAATAAAAGAGGGAGAGGCTGTGTTCACACGGTAGAACAAGTCCGCCACCGGTGGAAACTTAAAAAAAAAAGCTGCATGTAAACGGTAATATATTAGTGGAATATTCATTTTCATTAGCCATGTAAACCTGAGTAGCCTTATTTTGGAATAAGGGCAAAAGACGTTATATTTTGTGCATGTAAACGTAGTCATTGTGAGGTGCTGGAAGGTGGATTTAGTTACCTTTGTACAGAACCAGGATAGCTGTTTCCCCCTGCAGTCTTTATGCTAAGCTAAGCTAATTGTCTCCTGGATCCAGCCTCATATTCAACAGACATGAGAGTGGTGTCAGTCTTAGAAAATGTAAACAACAGGTCCGCACACTGAAGCTCCCTTTTAGTAACGTTTCGAAACGTTACCTCTGTCTGACTAATTGATCTGTAAAAGTTTCTCCACAAAGAATCATGCAAAAAGCACTGCTTTAAATCTTTGTTTAGATGTGCTCAGAAGTTTCTTGGAAATAAGTCATTCAGCATGAAAAAAAGCATAAAAAACGACTAATCGACTAAAGAAACCTTAGTTCGTGGATGTGTGTGACTACTGTGTTTTCACAGTGGTATCAGTCTTCTCATAACTCTCTGCATGAAAGCAAATAAGCACATAAACTGTTGAATGAATTCCTAAGATCCCGAGACAGATTATTAGTGATTTCACAGCACTAATAGCATCTGAATATGAGATCAAACAGACGTATCAGACAGCACACTTACTGTGCAGTACTTCCAGGAGTGAAAGGTCAAGTCAGACCACATAGACCTGACTCAGCTCAATGCTGATTGTTTGGAGAGGCCTCAACGTGTCAAAGCTGAAAATAGCTTTCTGATAAGTCAGTGTTTGTGTTTATGTCCTGAGACACCATAGGAACTATTAATGTTTGCAGCAAGGTTTGTTTTGTCAGGATTTAAAGTACTTTCTCCAACGATCACATGCTGAATTTATTAGCCAGCTCTTGATAGAAATACACCAAAAAAGGCTGACACTTGATTCAAAAGCAGATTGTGTCTGTTTACACTTCTAGAGCTCTAACTAGCTTTCAACTACTCGGTATTAACTGTACATTTTTTGCAGTGTATCTCAGAAAAGCTCTACAAGAAGCATTTGTATATTTTTCACTGTAGATGTTGAGGTATTCGACCACAACTTACTTAAAGTGGACATATTATGCTCATTTTGAGTTTCATACTTGTATTTTGGGTTTCTACTAGAACATGTTTACAATACATGCTAAAAAACACATTATTTTTCTCATACTGTCTGTCTGAATATACCTGTATTCACCGTTTTAGCGCCTGTCTCTTTAAGCCCAATCTGCTCTGATTGGTCAATGCTTCCAGGTCTTCTGCATCTCCACTCT
>JAOVVB010006061.1:0-17031 GCA_028570985.1 Heterobranchus longifilis | reverse complement strand
GCAAGATATACAAGAGAAAACACACACACACACACACACACACACACACACACACACACACACACACACACACACAGAGAAAGAGAGAGTATAATGGGTGTGTGGTTGATTTATTGCGAACATACTGTAGTCAAAAGTGCCATTTACACACCAAATTCCCTTTACAATAACAAAAGTATTTTGCTACTTTACCTATCATTCTCTCACAGAATAACTTCATGCCACTAATTAATTATTACTTGTTAAGAAAAAGTAAATGTTAAAATATTCTCCACGAACAGTTCAAATGACATTACCTGGGGCTGTTAAAATGTATGAAGAAAACAAATAGTTTTTGGAATTACACTAATACAATCAATCAATTGCTGAAGGTACTTACTGATCTTATTCTCCATGTTTGCCTTTGTTACTGTAGTGTACTTTCCAGCTTCACTAGACTTCCCATTACATGTCAGCTGTGAACATAAAAATTATTATGATTCGTGTAATACATTAAATTGCCTAAATGGGATGTAAATGCACAGACACTCTTGTCACAGAGATCACCATCATTGCGCTGTATTTATATGACAGTGCAGTATATTATAGTGTAGTGTAAAGCTGCATGATGACACTTTATATTATGGGCTACTCCATACAGTAGTGTATATAGTGTTTTATATTCAAACAATCTGCCTACCAAGCCGGTCAGTCATGAATTACCTTATAGATGATATAGAGGATATAAAGAAGTATCCCAAAGCCATATATGGGTATCACTTGAGCCATCAGGTTGTATTTTTTGCCTCGCCCGATGCCTTTTACTTTGGCCATGGCCTCAGCACTGTGCATCATGGAGTAGGAAGGGTCCACACCCCACTGTTCTGGGTCCTCTGGCAATGACAGCTGGTGCATCACAGGAGGGTAGAACCCAGGTCCAACTGGGGGAGACAAAAATCAATCAATCTATCAATAATTAGAGCAAATCTTTCCAGCAAATATCTCACAGTGATCTCTTTTTCAACCAGAGGTACACGTAGTTTCTTTTCTCATTTCAGAAATCATCCATACAAGTTGTAGGGGTAGCCTATATAGCCTCGATAGGTATTTACATCATTGACTGTCAAGGAATGGAATTACTGCAAATTTCCTAACGTTAAACTAATTTCCAATTCTGTTCAATTAAATGATTGATACCATGGTATCAGGTCAATAGGCTATTTTTTGATAAAACAGAAACAGAAACTTACATTAATTTGTTGGACGAAATGTGCTTTAGAAATGGGAGACACATTATGTTACTGCATTCTACATTTCACAACATGTCTCACAACAACGTTTAAGCTAAATATTGAGAACATAGTTGGATAAAGCAAATGTATCTGATATCTAGGCCTATATTTCCTGGTTAGTCCTTTCTGCCGCTCTCAGCGCCTCATTACACCAATCACATGCTGTTGCGTATGATTGACAGTCTGTTCCACCAATCACAATCAAGCCCGTAAAAACAGCCAGACGTGACGTAGCCGCAAAGCAGGTAACAGCTGTTGGTAATTAGCTAGTGGCGCGGGTACGTGCCGTGGCCGCGTGTAGCTGGCTAGGTAGCTTGTAAAAAGTTTCGTAAGTTTGATCAACCTTTCACCAAATAATAGCCATCGTTATGACAGTATACTGGCAAGATACACTTCAAACAATCGCTCATAGCTCCAAAATCATAACTTAAAACCATATAAACGCGCCATCTGTTCGTAGCCAAACGCATTGTGAGGTTGTTATTAGCATGTTGCCACCATCAGCAATTGACCATCACAAACCATCTTGCTAACAAAAACAGAAGGAAAGTGATTTCCTTAACTTTGGACCAACGAGATGTGGCTGAAGAGAAGAGACTTGTCCTTGGTTGGAGTCACAAGGTAACAAACTGCGATGAATAACAGTTACTTTGCTTATCTTTGTATTTTGCCAGCTGTATGAAAAAGTGCTCACTTTAACAGCCACGCACAACAGAGGCAACCCCTAAAAACAAGACATAGAGACCGAGACAATTTTGGTGCACATGAAGGTTATCTCTCAAAATTAATTGATTTGTTTATTTATTTATTTATTTTAAATTTTGCCATGATCTAGGGACATTGCTGCAACAAGCCGGAGCTGGAAAAACGGAGGAAGACACACCTGGTTTAAGGTAAGGCAGCTCACTGTGTTACTGTGTCGAGGGTGGTTTCATGAGAAATGTTTGTTAGGCCAATCAGTGCTTTGCTTGTGAGGAAATGTAGGATTTCACTGTGTGACCTGATGATAGCTCTCAGCTAATTGTAATTCAGGTTTGATAAAAGTGTCAGACTGATGGCTTTGGATGTAAAGTGCATCAATTCATGATTTGTCAGAAGAAAAAAAAAAAAAACACAAGCAGACCTAACATTGTAAGTGTTTCACAGACATGTCAGTCTCATTTGATATTGATCTGGTAAATTCTCTGGGTTAATATGCTGCATACTGTGTTTGTCTGTAGTATGCAGTATGCAATTGTTAAATCAATTTATTTTGCAGTATGCTAGGCCAGGCTTAACCACTATCTGGTTTTGGAAAGTGGAAGTGACCATTGTTGTGACCGTTGAAGCGCTTTGCATTGTGGGACACAGTAGGCAAGGTAGTTTGGTCACAAGGTAAAAAACTGCGATGAATAAAAGTTACTTTGCTTGTCTTTGTATTTTGCCAGCTGTCAGAAAAAAGTGTTAATTTTAACATTCACGCACAACAGAGGCAACTCCTAAAAACAAGACATACAACACTGTCAGAAATAAATACCCCTGTGATAGTCTGTGAAGGAGTGACATATCAGAGAAACATGTTGTTTTAGGTGTGTGTGTGTGTGTGTGTGTGTGTGTGTGTGACATTTGTAGCATCAGTTTGTTGTTATTGTTAGGTTGCTTCGTGTTGTGGTTGTTCATCAGAAGTGTAGTTTCTTGAGGATTGTTGGTAATTGATTATAATTTATATTCTATTCTATTTCAATTTCTGAAATTTAGCCCAAAGCACTGCTTGATTTGTGTGACAGCCAGCGTGTTGCTTTTTTTAACTGAATCAGCTTTCACACAATTAACTTGGAGCAGATTTGAGTTATTTCTAGCCTGTGATAAAATAGGCTACGTATTAAAACTCATAAAATGAAACGGTAATCTTCTGTCTAGAAAGGAACAGGGAAACTTTTTATAGAAGCAAAGTATTTATGCTTAATACATTCACAGACATATGGTCGGAAGCTCTATCTAACATTCAAGCAGAGTGATTAGAATAGACCTATAAATTCATATTAAGTGTCTACCTCCATCTTTAGGTCAGATTTATTGATAGAATAAATAGGCCTAAACATAAATGAACATGTGCACACGTGTATGTATAAATACAGTACATATTTGTTTAAATTCCACAACATATTCCATACACACATTCTTCAATATGATGTGAAATGCATGTTTTTTCTGTTTTCCTCTTATCCATTGAGTAACATTATGACGAACATGTGTGCACCATGATGGGGCCTGGCACATTCCGTATAGTCAAAGTAACAGCTGGCAACTAGAACAACAACAACAACAACAACAACAACAGCAGCAGCAACGACAACAAAAAAAAGACATCTGAGATGGAGCGGGATGGAGATGGATGGATGAATGATGATCTGATAAGCCGCCTTACCCTCAGGCCGCCCCATCTCCTTTTTCCCTCTGGGTAAAAGCATTCTGGGCAGGAAAAGAGAAACACAGAGAACAGAGCATGATATAAGAGTAACCTTCTGGCAAGTTGTTATAGACATTTTGTCTCACAAAATGACAGCCATGCGTTTATTTCACTAGAACAGTAAAGCTAGTATCCACAGATGTCATCTCTCATCTGGTGACGTTCCTGCCCAGATTAGACCAGATTAGACCAGCTGCCTTCAAGTGCTGTTCGAAATATTTGCTGCAAATCCCCACAGAGGGAATCAACTGGCCTAGTGCATGCGTTATAATAATGATAATAATAATTATGGCCTAAAAGTATCTGGTTTTCAGAAACCACAAAATGTACAGCAACCGAACCTTGCAGATAAATGGGGTTGCCTACCACTTAGGCACAACAATAATCGGCATCAACTCACCATCTTTATTTTTTGGTCAAGTAGGCTACATAGGAGCAAGCACTCTAGAAACCAAATTCCCTTTTCCCTGGATTCCTTGGGTCAAGACGCATTTTTCTGCAAATGCCAACCCCATTTCAGCCCCGGCTCTCCATCATTATTTGTTTTGTCCGAAACACTATAGGCTAATAAAAACCACAGCCTACAATTTTGATTCAATCTCCACAAAATTCATTTAATAACATGATGGATCAAGCTATTTAACTTCATGTTGTTGTATACAAATTTGGTGCACATGCTAAGATACACAGACCTGGCTAAATCAGGGGGCATTTTACCTTAGGAGGCACCACAAGATCAAAAAGTTTATCTCTCAAAATTGATTGATTTTTTTGTTTTATTTTGCCATGATCTAGGGACATTGCTGCAACAAGCCGGAGCTGGAAAAACTGAGGAAGACGCACCTGGTTTAAGGTAAGGCAGCTCACTGTGTGTTGTGTGTGGTTTCATGAGAAGTGTTTGTTAGGCCAATCAGTGCTTTGCTTGTGAGGAAATGTAGGATGCCAGTGTGTGAGGTCATGATAGCTCTCAGCTAATTGTAATTCAGGTTCGATAAAAGTGGCAGACTGATGGCTTTGGATGGAAAGTGCATCACTTTATGACTTGTCAGAGAAAAACACACACAAGCAGATGTAACGTTGTGTTTCGCAGGCATGTCAGTGTCGTGTTAGTGATCTGGTAAATTCTCTGGATTAGTATACTGCGTTCGTCGGTAGTATGTAGTATAACTGTCTAGAAGCTGTCAAATCAATTTATTTTGCAGTATGCTAGGCCAGACTTAGCTCGTGTCCGGTTGCAGAAGTGACCGTTGTTGTGACCATTCAAGTGCTTTGCATTGTGCTTTGCATCAGTACGACATCTGGGTATTTTTGGCGTACTGCAGATTTTACTTTTGTGTGCATACTGCATACTACATGCTGGCCAAATCAGTACGTGCTAGTATACATACATGTAGTAGGCGGTTTTGAACAGCTATAGTGTCATGTTGTGGTGTGTCATAAAGTTAGTGAACAAGAATTTTTTTTCTCTTAAAAAAAAAGCTGTTTTATTGTTTTCTGCTATGATATTTCTAAATGCTAAAACTAAGCTTGCTGAAAATGCCAAAGATGAACCATCATGATACCATACCAAACCTATGTGTTTTTTTGCCGCCGGCTGCGTGCATCTTCTGTCGTTGTGTAACAGCACCTTGTAACATTGAGTGACGTAGTAGTTTATTTTGAGATCACACCCTTGATGTTCAAGTCTTGTACATTCTTTTGCTATACGACAAACTTGCTTTGTGCTGTTTGTTTTCTAAAACAGACAACAGCCACCAAAAGTCATTTTTTTTCATTAATCTAAAGCAATGGCCTTGAATACACAACTTGTATTCACGATGAGCACTTGAATGCAACACATGACCTATTAACCCATCTAGTCTGTGGAGCCTCTGGTGTGTGTTTCATATTAAAGAGCAGCAGATGGCAGTGCAGGCTCAGGTACAGAGGTATGTGGAGGACAGGAGAGTCAAATAGCATAGTTTATGGCATTTAAGAGATTTGTCTAACAACTTTAGAATCTAGTGACTAAGGACGTTTTTTTTTTCTCTCGCTCCCCAAAGCCATGTGCAGTTTTACCACAGTTTTAGCTCACTAGAGATAGTACAGCTCACGTGTTACTACACACATCAGCTCTAATAAGGCATCACTTCACCATTACCACTGGCACACATGTGTGGGCCTCAATATTAGGAACACTGTAATAATTATGTTTTATCATAAGTTAGTTCATTACTTAGTTAAAATTAGTTTGTTTTGAACTTTATTGGAGAGTGGAAATTGTCTTGTCTAAATTAGACAGTTAATTGAGGACAAACATAAGAACAGAAAATGAATGAACTACGTGACATAGACGCAGTTATCAAAACATGGAGGAAACGTAGTTAGTGAAAGATGCACAAGTTGGTTATACATTCAGTATTCTAGTTAAATATTGTGCTATAATAGTCCCATTTCCTGCTGTGATAGTTGTACAGGATTCTCCTGCTGCCATCAGTCTTTTTTATGTTTGGAAATGAGATAAAAGCCAGGCTAATTTGATTAAATATAATGACTTTGAAATGGTAGGTTTTTTTTTTCCAAACCATTTGTGCCATTATTCCTGTTATATTTTACCACTTTTAAGGTGCAGCAGGAATTATATTATATAATATTAGGAAAAAGACCATGGCAGAGATGATAACTCCCACATTTATCCTACTATTTATCAAGAGTCTAAAGGTTTTTTGTGATCAATGTGTTAAAGCCTAAGAAATACCCAGATAGTACAGAGGTCAGATATAATTGACATGTGATCAAAGATTACTTTGGTGTAATGTGTTGATAGAGGAATATAATTCACCTTACGTGTTTGTCTGTGTACTGTACATCACCATACACACATCAACATGGTTACTCCCCTCCAGTAACAATCAATTAGGCTGATAAATCCTGCTTTAAAATTCAACTATACATCTATATGTGTTTAGGCTTTGTTGATACATCCCAGGGGTTAACCTACATATACATATGTTTCACATACCTCAATTTCAACATCCACAGATCACTGACTTTCCAGTACGGATAATTGTCAATTGTACGGGTCGGTTGGTTTTTGATACTATTTGTTTGTTTTCTTCATGGCATCACTTCTCCCCCATCCATGTGATATTGCAACATTATAATGTGTATTATTTTGTTGTTCAGTCATTCTTAAGTCTTACCATTTTTACTGGGTTTTACTGATTAATTTCAACAACCTAATTTAAACTAGCTTCTGCCATTTCTACCCTTTACTTGTCCAGCGACATATAGATAAAATGCCAATGTCCAGCTCTGAGATGCAAATATCCTGAACATTCATAGACCCATCTCCCGTTTCTCGTCGCACTTCTGGAGAATGTTTTATGCAGATTGCCTCCTATGAATGAAAAGTATCCTTTAAATTCTGTCAGGTTTTAAGGCTCACCAAACTAAAACAATGCAACTTAACTTACTAGCAATTAATTACATATTGATTCTGATGCAAATTTTTGTTGTTGACCTTGGTACTATATTTGGCACTAATTATGCAATCTTTCTTACGCATTGGGTGGACATGTCAATTGCATTGAAAAGGTTAAGGGTTAAGAATAGCACCTAAATGTTGACGTCCCTCTCCTGTAGGATGCTTCGTGGAGTTCCCCAGGGGTCATATCTAGGTCTGATTCTGTTCTCTATGTATATGTCATCTTTAGGCCATCTATTGCATAGATATCCCATCAGTGTTCTGATTATGCAGATGATATGCAGCTCCACTTATTATGCAATTCTCAAAACCTACAGGGATTTGACTGTCATTATGAGCATTCAGAAGTGGATGGCTCAATATTTTCTACTGCTAGATGCAAATAAAACTGACATATTTGTGATATTATAATATCTGTTCATATTTTTTTATGAAAATACAAATTCATGAATTACATCTTGAGTAACTCACACACAATGTTGGCAAATACTGCAAATCTGGCTTTAAAAAAAAACTAGACAGACTAGACAAGCATGTTTTAAAAAGTGATGCAGTCGTGTTTAAGATGGAAGCAACCATACCGTTGCTATAACGTGGAACCTGTTCTCCATGCAGGCCTATTCATCAATTCTGCCTAGCGTACTGTAAAAAAAATCCATTGCATCTTGCTTGTTTAGATGCATCAGCTAAACATTTTTCAAGTACAAAGCGAACACTCAAATCCTTGCACCCCTTCACTAGCTACCTTTAGAATTGATTTTAAGCTCTTAGTGCTTTATAAAGTCCATATAGTCAGCACACCTCTCGAGGAAGTGCTTTAGAAAGGTTGTGTTTCCCCACGTTAGACTTATTTGTGGCGGCAATTGCTGCTGGCTATGAAGGCTATGAATATGTCACAGTGAGGAGTCATAGATAATTAAATGGTTATTAAGAAGTGCTTTGGAGGCTGAGGCCTACTGTCTATTTCTATTGCTCTTGCGTGGTACCCCACTGGAATCTGCACCTTTTGAACCTCTAGATTAGGCTGGCCTGGATACCCTGTCTAAATATGACTCCACTTTTGTGCAGTCGTATCTAACATTATGATATATATCTATATTATAACCTCCAGATGTTTTGTTTTTTCCCGTGGTTAGCACTGGCTTTTAATGCAAGGTGAGAGGAAGGATACTGGGGCACCACTCTCTATTTTATCCTTATGATGTTGTGGGGTTGTGAGAGTCCCTGTTGGTTGTCCTCGACTACCAAAACATAATTTTCACTTAATAAGAAGGTGGACGGACTTTGTGGTTGCATCTTCAGGCCCTGTTTTGAGGACACTATTTTCCTAACTGCCCTTGGCCATGGTTTTTAGCAATAGCAAGTACTTTAAAGGGCAGAGGTGTGTACCCACATAAAACAGTAGTGACATTGATGTAACTCCAACTCTGTGAGTACAGGCGTAGCCCTCTATGAGACGTTTAGTATGCCCTGTGACAAACACGGCTAAATAGTCCATTTATGTCTACTACCTGCACACGTGGAACAGAAATTCTAAAGCGCAGGTTTTTTTAGAGCGTGAATCTTTTGGCTGCGCACCAGTTGTTGTCAGCTGTTGCATGCTACTCGGCTTAGCCTGGTTAGCGGTGTTAGTAGAACTCAGTGGACAACGAGTTGTGTCAAAATGTGTGCAAACATTGTTCAACTGAAGTTGGGTATATCTGGAAACATTTCAAACATACGATGTTCTATAAAATGTTTAAACTGTGACTTCTATTGCATGTAGTGAAACTTAATTTCTATAGAAACATGACGTTTGATGAGACACCGAGTTAGTTTCACCAGTGTTTTCAAAATGTTGCGTCAGCCAGACTCTTCTCATTTGTCTCCTCCGTTTTAACGGATGATTATCAGAGCTTCAAAAGCTCTATTATGTATTGACAGAACTTCTTTCTCACAACTCCCGTGGCAACGAATTGGCAGCTGAGATTGTGTCAGTTACACAGCTGGACGTAATTACATCTCAAGAGCATGAGATACATGGGATAACTTGTGGGTACTTTCTATTTGTTTAACGTGCCAACATTACCTCCACCAAGGAGGTTATGTTTTCGGTTTGGTATGTTTGTCCGTTTGTCAGCAGGATTACGTGAAACTTGGTGGAAGGGTGTAGCATGGGTCATTGAAGAACCCATTACATTTTGGAGCGGATCCGAATCACGGGGCGGATACACAAATAATTTTTCACTTTCGTTAACATTGAGATAGGTGATCGGTGATAGGTCTGCGCTTTCAAAGCTGCTTGTTTTGGTTGTGTCTCTACAGTATTTCAGTAATATTAATGTAACCATAATGGGTTTTTTTTTAACACCAGCTCACTCTTTACACTCTAATCAGGTCAGGTGCAGTGAAAAGTTTATAGTCATGGCCCTGGAGTCAAGCACAGCTCTTAATCAAGGACGAGCCCCGTCTGATTGGGTGGTGGGCGCATCGAGTTATACCATTGTCCTGAAATGGAGCATTAGGGAACAAACTACTAGTAAAACCTGTTAAGTAGAACTCAAATTACACCCACAGGTGTGTTTACTTCTATTCTAGTCTACTGCCTTTGCTCATTGAGCAGCTCAAATGACATTTTGAAACTTGGGAGAGTGGACACTTCATGCACTTACTTACTGTGATAAACTACAGTATATGCTACAATATGGGCTAATGTTTTTCTCATAAAGGATAACAAGAAAACTGGTCTCATAATATTGTGCTTTAGCTTGATTGAATATAGTTGACAATTAAGTCTTTTTTTATGCGTGAAATGCTGCTGGTAAATGGACTGTACTTATCACTTTTTTAGTCTTTGCGACCACTCGAAGTCATTCACCTCTTCAAACCACATGGATTCACATTCACACCACATTGATTCACCCATTCACACAGGAGGATGGCAGAGGTTACCATGCAAGTAGTCTCACATAGCCAGACCTATCTCCACAGCACTGTGTCCACGCTGCGGGGTGGTCTGGATTGAATGTCTTTCACTCTGTTATAGTGGAAACAACTCCCTGGCCTGTTTATATTTCTTTAAACCAATCACAATCATCTTAGGCGGCGTTACCCTACAGGAAGTAGGGACTTCTTCCTGCCGGGGTCTCCTCCCCGCGGAAGTATAATGCTTTATACCGACACTGCTTACACAGCAACCCAGACTACCATGCAAGGTACATGCTCATCAGGGGATATAAATATTCACACACACTCACATGCCGATGGCTATGCCTTCAGGAGCAATTTGTGGTTCTGTATCTTGCCCAAGGATATTTCGACATGTAGACTGCAGGGACCGGGGATCGAACCACCGACCTTCCGGTTAGTGGACAACCGCTCTATGTAGGGAAACTAAAAAAAAAAAGGCCAAAATGTACTACGGAGGAAAATGTTTCTTTAAGGTCTGTAAGGACCACTGTACTGATAGAAGTCCAAGAAATGATCAGGTAGACAATTCTAGACCACCAAGGCCTTAGTAACCTGTAGTACATCACATGGACAAAGTCCCATTTTACCCCTCTCAAGTACATTGGAAAACTTAGTCTAAGTCGTGCTTACATACTTTAAGCTAAGTGAAGAATGTCAAGACACACCAAGTCATTGCTCCAGGGTGGATATTCAATAAGAAACACATTTTATACGACTGTATGCAACTTATCTACCAATCAAAACTGCAAGTCTGTCGCCTGTCTTGGTCGGATCATTCTTCTTAACAATAAATTCCCAATTAGAACCAATGTGCTTACCTTGCTACTTCAGGCTTTTTTTTGACAACAACAATGACAACATGTGGAATTGAATTGTTCAAATAGTAAGAGTTTTTTTTTCATTGGTAGCGTTGAAACTATGGTTGGTATTTTGGTTAAAGAGGGATTTTCTTCAGTGTCCTGACTGGCATCTTATTTCTGCAGCAATGTAGGGTTTCATTTCAGTCAAACAATGGCTGTAGACCTTTTCAATCTTGGACTATGAACTGGTGACCTTCATGAGACAGCTCCGTTTGCTGACCACAAAGCAGGCTGGCAGGCAGGGCTATCAAACGACTATTTCAAAGTTCTTATCACTTCTGCAAATCTGCAGAATCGTAAAAAATGGTCATTAAAAGAGATATTGTCATGGCAGAATATTTAGGCCTATGCTTTGAGTTTTCCCCATCCTAATGATATTGGAACATTTTAGTAACTACTTTGTTTTCAGGTACTTGGGATACTGTCTCGTGACTTAAAAAACTGCATCTGCAATACAGCTGAAAATTCTGTCATAGCTGGCATGGATGAACATTATTGGCCATGCCATACACCCTCTATAAGCTTTTAATCCTAGGAAACAAATATGCATTTGTGTACCCTCTCTGGATGAATGGATTATAGATTATCACTGCCAACCAGCATATGATGCCAACAGAGATTATGGCTGCTGTATGTTGAATAAAGCAGATACCACTGTTTGGGAAATTTTGGCACCATGAACTACTACAAAGTAATATGGACGTGCTGCATATCTGACACATAGAGGGTATTAGAGATTTTAGTTGCAAGGATTTGCTTTCGTAACAGGCTGGTATTTTAAAAACAGTTGAGTTTTGAATTGCCATTTTCCGCCTTGCTCCCTGTTTCTGTTTTCTATTCCTATTATTCCAGTCAACTCAACTGTGAACTGGCTCAAAATGTATTCCCATATTTCCCCATAATTGCAGCATTGTTGAAATAAGACTTTCATCGTTCTCATGGAAACCCCTGAGTACACATCAAGCTGTGCAATTACTCAAAAAATAAACCCGCTAATGTCAGAGTGGTGAAAATATCACAGTGCACTCCCATTCCCCAAATCCAGCTGGGAAGTATTACATTTTGTGTGCATATTCACAGCCACAAGCCCTTTTAAGAAATGACATGCAGACTGTTGGCCCATTTTGGGTGTTGCCTTTGATGCTTTGTCTTCTTTTAGTGATGCCATACATGGAGGTACGTCCAATTCACTCTGCAGTGTAGCATATTGTTAATACTCGCGCTTGTCTTTTATCTGTTTACTGTGCCTCTCTCTTATCAAGCCTTTAATTACTTAATTATTCTTCATTGGGCTCAATTAAAACACAATGGACTCTGCTGCTGCAAAAGTCAACTATTTCTGTTCCTGCACAGCAGTATACAAAGCACGGGAGAGATAGGCTGTTGCAGTTGGCCTTCTATTATGTACTTGGAATAAATGAGATTCTGTTTTTCTTTGGATGAAAGTCTGGCCTTTCTGATTATTATGCTAACAGCAAAATATAACATTGACTTTTATAAAATGTTCATGCTTCGCGAGTCGAGTGAGGAATAGATTCACATACATGGCAATCAACGCACCTTCCCCAAACAAAATTACTTTTTAGAAATAGAAATCGTTTTCTTTCTCTATTCATGAAAGTGATTTGTTGCGCAATGTCACCTTACTCAATAGTAGCGGACCAGGTTTACATCAGGTTTTTTTTCCCACTCCTCCCCGTGCCTCTATCTAAATCAGTCAATTTATTTCCAAATTGCATGTCGAGTGTAGGAGCAAGGGCTTATGGCAGTATATTAAATCAATGCACTCCTACAGTATGTATTTTGAGATTTAATTTTTTCCTCTTTTTGCTGATATTGATGGGGATGCACCTGGCTTTAAGTTTCATGAAGGACACACTGTCACAAATTTGAATCCTGTATATTCATACAGTAGAAGAAAGACAGCTGTGAAAAGTGAATGAGGGGGATTAATGGAGTCAAAGCATGCTTTACAATATAGGCCAGACCTTGACTGTCTTTTAGTTGTGCGGATGCCAGTCTGCACACTTTAATTCATCAGTATCAGAAGGACATACACCATCACCAAGGGATGCAGTTTAAATTTGTGTTGCTTTTATGGACTATCATGAACAAAACATGCACACTTCTTGCTGCATAGAGCTCGGATGTGAGCTCCTCCTCATGAATGCACATGTAGGCCGACAGCATTTATGCAGAATACAGCTGCTATTAGTCGACTAATCGATCGGCAGAAAAATAATCACCAACTATTTTGATAATCGATTAATCGTTAAAGTATTTTTTCATGCAAAAATTGCAGAAAATGCTCTCAAATATGGGGATTTCCTGGTTTTCTCTGTTTTGCACCATATTAACCTGAATATCTTTGGGTTTTTGGACTGACAAAACTAGGGATGCACGATATATCGGCCGATAATGAGAAATTTATATTATTATGTATAATTCCGAAAATGAAGTTATAGCCGATAAATAGAACAGATAGGTGTCAGTATGCACGTTTAATCAGAATCAGATTTATTGCCAAGTAGTTTTCACGTACAAGGAATTTGACTTGATGTCACGGTGCGTAACAAGAAACAACACAAACAAAATATATACAAAACAAAAGAGAAAAGCATAAATATGTACAAGTAAGAAGAAAGCTCCAAAGACAGGAGGCGTGAATAACTCCAAAATATAAATAATAAATAATATTACACTAGGAATATGTAGACGGTTCTGTATGAGAGCTGCATAGTTTAGAGGATATATATACAGGGAATATTGACAGGAATGTGCCAATGTTCTCAGTATAGATGGTATATGAATGTGCTAGTAAACCGATAAAAATAGAAATAAATATAAAATAGATTTAAAATTTAAAGTTGAATTACGAGAAATAAAAACAAGCGCATGCGCAGCAGGCTGAGTAGAGAGCCAAACATGGCGTCGCCGGTGTGATCATTTTTCACAGTTTCACAGGAAGACAACACAATTGCAATTTGCAATACATGTTCCGCAAGTATTCCAATAAAAGGACCACCTAAAAACAAAAAAATCAGTATCCGTTTAAGTGTTTGCTACACTGGGAGTGTGTTCACCACTTTGCCTTGCCGTTGGACAGCCTTTTACGACGGGGAGGCCGTTGTGTCGCTCTCTTCAGGGCCACCAGACTCCTTTGATATAAACAATAGTTTTACTTTGCAGTCGCAGAGCACGGGAGCTGCTAGTCTACTGCTGCCTCAATCAGTTGTTTGTGTTATTGTGTGACTTTGGTGTTTTAAAAGGGTTAGGAACTAACAAACTGGCCGACCGATCGAAGCAGCGATGGACCGGCGACTCCTGTGTTCTGCGAGGTAGAATTGCTGTTTTTCTTTGGTGGCTTTGAGGAGACCGGCTTCAGTTCTTCATGTGAAATGAAATGTGTTCATCACCGAATTAGCAGAGATTTGTCAGCGCCTGGAGTACAGCTGAGACCGGCGGTCTCCGCTGCTCTCTGCACAACAAAGCGCGTCTCTCATTACCAAATAAACCAAATATAAAGAAAAGAAGAAGGCTCTCTTGTGCACCAAGTGTAATTTTGGATCCACCTATTGCGGGGAATATCCGCGAGGAAATATATCCGATAATAAATCTGATCAATATCCGACCAGGCAGGTCGCATTAAAGTGTCAAATGTGGACACACACGCGGAGACATCTGAGTTCTGATCTGGCGCATCTGATCACAAAAATCACATTTTTGGCTTTTTGCTCCATCGTTGAGTGCGGCAGTTTGGAACAGCTAACACTTTTGGTTGGATGACACGTTGTACAAAGTAGCTTGTTTCAAGCATACAGTGGCCTTTAGCGCCTAAGTTACATAAGCTTTGCTAACATTTTTATTTTTGTATATAACTGTATATATGTATTTAGTAAAATAATTTATTCAATTAGTTATTGTTGTGCTCTTCAGCATGTCCTCTCTGTCTTAAAGGTTGACATTTTTCCGGGAACTTTAGTGGCTGGATTTTTCTGCTGAAAAAGAGTTCATGGTGCTGCATATGTGGGCTTCATTTGAAGTATTAAATAGCAGCATGTCTCCCCCTGTGTGTTTGAGGCACCTTGAATGCCCTTAACCAGCACTAATAGGAGATAATGATTGGTGCTCAACAAAAAGCGAGATTCATTTTGAATTATTAACAAGTTAACTTTGTAGTGGAGGCACTTTATCACCGAGGACAAACAGCCCAAATGTTTGCAAAATATAATTAAGCCGAGGCATCTTTAAATGTCATTGCTGCCTGTGCCATGTTTCAAATTGTTCTGCATCAACAGAATTTAACGAGATGGCTAAGGAATCCATTTCCTGCAAGCATGTGATAAGCCACACATACAGTGGAGCACTTTCATTGATTGCCAAAATAAAGCATTTTGTATGCAAATGGGGGAATGGAGTGGCTAAGCTGATTCAGCCTCATGGACACCAAATAATGGTCTTTACAATTAATACTTTTACATGCTATCCATTGAAAATTTCATCTTCTATTTAATGGCTCTAAAACATTTACACATGCCCAGAAAAGAGGGGGAAAATGCAATGTGTTCCAATGGATTAATATGAAAGCCAACAAACAAATAAAGCCATGCATCCCTCCATCCCTCCCCCCAGAGTATTGGTCCCTTTCCTGCCGTCTCATGCTCCTGCACATTTTGGATTAACAGATAATCTTTGAACATGAAGGAAGGTCTGCTAACCCCGAGGGGGTGGGATGTAGTGAGTGAAAGAGAGCACAGGATTGGAGGCAGTGCTGCATTGTTTGAACGTAATGTGCTTGTCTTGTTCTTGTTAACATGCGGCTCTTTTTGTAGTGGTGATACAGCCTTAAATGCCCCTCCTTCACTCTTGCAGGTTGTTTTACAGGAGACCCACAGGTCTGAATAGATAAAGGGCACTGGGGTAACATGGGCGTCAGCTACAAGGGAAACCTCTCTGTAGGTTCAGGAGTATTTGTAGGGACCAACGAATCAGTTGCAGTCAGTTAGTGTGTATCCATGGAGCCTGCTGTCGACCTGTCTGGTCTCATCTGGTAAACAGTTTGGTTACAAACAACCGCTGAGTCCAAGAACAGCAGAAAAAAAGTACATTCGACCAAGTTGTGTCCAGTTCTGTGGTCTGCCCTGGGTACTGTAGTGCTGTATAATGTATATCTTGTCATACTGAGTGGCTACTGTGTCCTCTCCTGCCATCTGTCCTCTGCGTCGTGTCTTGTTCAGGTTTGTGTAACCTGTAAGGCGCTTTCCATTATTCACTAGTAGTGCTACATCTTCAGTAAGGATCCGTCTTCATGTTCTGTTGTTAGTGCTGGGTGGTATGACCAAAAATTTGTGTCGCAATATTTTTTAAAGTTGTGGCAGTTTGACAGTATATCATGTTTTTTTTCTTCATGACTGGGCCTTATTATTGGTTTATAGTGGCTTATTCTGCTGTCAGGAGTAGATAGAATATAAAAACCTGCAGTTCCGCTGCAGTTTAATTTAGTAAATGTACAAATATTAGTGTTACAAATTGTTTATGTGTCACAAATGATTGTGCACCATGGTGTTTTGCCCTGTTAAAAAGAGTTAACTGTGGGTTATTAATTGGTGTGTTATTAAGAAGGGTATGCAGTTAATAGGGGTCTCCTCTCAATACACTCACAGCTTGCCCCGACCGTATTATTATATATTATTATTATTATATTATTATATTATATATTTTGCTGCCTATTGAAGAGTTACAGCTGTTGTTTCAGTTATGCACCGCTGTGGCGGTATATTAAAAATTCATATCATATGGGAAATTAAAACTAGTGGTTAACTGATATGTGTTTTTCAATGGCCGATACTAATATTTAGAGAGGAGGGCGGCTGATGGCCAATTTATAGTGCTGATTTCTTTTTTTTTGCATCTGATAAAATAGCCTACAACAATTTAAAATTGCTGAATGTAAATGAATATTTATTTAACACTTATTCAGCAGATAGCAGCATCTCTTTGTTTCTGAAATATATAAACATACATAAATAAAAACAA
>JAOVVB010006054.1:0-17032 GCA_028570985.1 Heterobranchus longifilis | reverse complement strand
TTCTGTCTATTTTCCAAGACTTTCAAGGCCTTGATTCCCCCCCCCCCTTGAATTCAGAAACTTTCAAGGATTTCAAGGACCCATGGGAATCATGTAACAATTATTTTTCTGGACAGCATTTTAGCCACTGGCATATTAAAGGAGCTGGTTCTGTTTTAAGCAGTGGTACATTATGCTGCAGGGAAAAAACATGTCATCTTAATAACCAGTGGGCTGATTATGGGAGGAAACTCTGCAAAATTCTAAATGTCTTAAAATGCAAAGTGTCTGTTCAGACTGGACTTAAAACTACAGGAGGACCAGCGAGTTCACCAAAAAGCAGTATTAGGGCTGTAATTATTACTGGGGTAGGTGGTTAAAAAAATGACAGACGTATGCAGACGGGATTAAATTCACTGAGCAGCAGATATAATGAAACTGAAATCCCCCCATCCAAATAAGGCTTTCGATATTGAGTTGAGATATTGAACAAATTTGATTTTGAATTAGAACACTTCCATTTAATTAGTGACCAACAAGAGATTATTATCGATGACAGAATACATTGATCAGAATGCACTGTTCCTCCACGTTCGGTCAATATATCTGATTCCTGTTATTTGTTGGATGGATGAATGGAGAGCAAAAGTGCAAACTGCAGGAACAAGTCTTGTTCATGATCATCTTTTTGGACAGTTTTCAGATACTTGCAGCAGTTTTTGGTCCACAACAACCCCCCTTTTGTTTTGGCCCGTAGTGCACAAAGTTTATAATTGACCCACCAATGAACTTGTTTTCAACAGGAAGGGTGAGTTGACTGTTGAGCTCCAGGTTTCCTGTCCACTGCTCCATCCACTCCTGCTGGATGTCTGTGAAGGGAAAACATCTATTAGCACACAGAAAATATTTACAGTTCAGATTCATGTTTGGAATTGAGTGACCTAAAGACGTTATTCCAACAAAAGTGTAATATTGGTTTTTGTGAAAAAAAAAAAAAAAAGAAAATTAAATGCTGTTCCAACACTATTGTTCGCCATCTAAAAGACAGTGATAAATGCTGACATTTCTGCTGCAGGCTGGCTGCATTATATCAGCCTAAATATCACCACACAAGGGGAAAAAGACAATGTATTCACTGAATGCCTACATTGTGAGAAGGAGCTGTTACACTGGCAGTACACAAACACACACAGACACACACACAGAAACACACCTTCCATGCTGTATTGTGTGCCAAACCACTTCTCCCTGTGGGGACACTGGCCCTCATGTTCTGGTGACAACAGCATCAGGTTGGCTTTCTCAGGGGTGAGGAGGGACAAAGCTCCACTGATCACCTACACACACACACACACACACACGCACGCGCACACACACACACACACACACGCACAAACACAAGCAGATAAAGTCAACTTTTCAGCAAAGAGAGGAGAGTTGTTTTTTTCCCTTTGTTCTAAATTACTTGTTTATGTGAAAACAGTTCTAGCTGTCAGTCACAATAAGAGGCAGCAAAACAGAACATAAGTTACTGTCATCACAGAAAAATATGCAAAGCCACAATTAGACTGTTAACGTTTGATGCAAAATAATATCCACCAATCAAAGACAGCGGCAACAACTCTAGAAAATGTATTTCTGGCATATAAAGGTGTTAGCTATAAAATCATTAGAAATAATGCAGGATGACCACCGCTTCGCCCCGGCTTAATCTTTGCTAATAATAAGAACAAACTGACAGAAGAGATATCCGCACACTCAGGCTGAGTGTCCACATAGCTTAATTGTTACCAATGAGGACTGAGGAGAGAGCGTAAAATGTCTTTTTTTCAGAGTGCTCTGCCTTTTTTATGTGGCAGCTCCGAGCGCTTCTAGCTGAAAATGTCAGAACTTTACAAAGATTATTTTGGGGATGTTTGCCTTTATTGATAGTACAGGTGAAGATCGACAGGAAAGGGGAGAGAGAGAGAGAGAAGGGATGACATGCAGCAAAGGGCAGAGGGTCGGAATCGAACTTGCGGTCGCTGTGGCAACGACTTTAGCCTTTGTATATGGAGCGCACGCTCTACCAGAGAGCCACCGGGCGCCTCATGTCTGAACTTTCATCACTGTCACTCTTCACACTTTTCAGGCAATCAATCATATATTAGGAGAAGCTTGTTCTGGCCGTGTCTGTGTATCCCGAGCTGTACGATATCAGACAGAAACTATCACAACAAAGACAGAAAAGCCCATTTGTTGGAGCAGATCGGCCAGTGTTGCTGGTGAGGGTTGTCTTGTGTTATCACGTACGTGTTGTAAGCTTGTTGTTAGCTGTGTAGTCAACCCTCTGTTAATGTAGCACTAAGTTAGCAACGTAGCTAATGTTAATGACGTTGTCATAGAAACACTGGGAAGCGCTGGGAGGGATTTTTGATGAAGCACTCCCCAGCGCCCTGCCAGTGCTTTTCTGCCAGAGATAAACACTACAGACACGGGCCCTTAGATCGATGCAGTGAAAGACTGCACAGATGTAAATCTGCAGATATCTCTTCTATCAGCTATACAATCATTAACACATGAGACAGAAAAAAAATATCTATATTTTTCAACTTTTGAGTGACCCCTTTCATTAACATCTTTATCTAAAAAAAGGAAATATAGGATTTTAGAATAAAGCCGTGAACTGGTTCACTCCCCGAACTACTGAACTACTTACTTCTGGGTCGAACTCAAACATCAACTGATCTCCTGTCAGGAAGTCTCCTTTAGGGAACAGCTGCATGTTTTCACAAATGTCCTCAACGTACTCTATAGGGTCAATCTGACAAAGAGCAAATCATTCTCACTGGTTAAAAAAAAACAACACAATATTAAATTGCTTGTTTGTCCAAAAAGCATCAAACACAGCAGCAAATTAATGTTTTGGATTCTTACTTGCTCCTGATAGTGAAACTCGTTGGCTTCAATCTTCTGAATCTCTTCATATATTCTGAATGCATGAACAAACAGACTGCAGTATTACCTTTATGCATCTCAGACAGAAGCTCAGATGTCAACACTCCTTAAAACAACACAACAAAACTAAAATGAAGCTATAAATGTAGAAATGCAACAACCAAACACACCCAGCACATAAACCTGTTCGGTATAAGGCAGAATTAACTACCTCCAAACTTCAATGTACCAAAAGCCCAGAATATAGAAGTTCTGTTTGAGTACAAGGGTGTTTTTTTGGACATGTGCATCTCTGCTGAGTTGTTTTGTGAGATTGTGTGTGTGTGAGAAAGTACCTTTGCTGTGGTCCAAGTTTCTGCAGCATCTTCAGGTACTGGAACACCAGGTGAGTCACCTGTTAAAGACCACGCACGCCCGCACATGCACAGGCACAGGCACACGCATACACACAGACACACACACACACACACACACAGAGGAATTAGATGTCATAACTTTAAAGTCCTTCAGCTTTAATGAATCATTACCACGTCCATTAATGATAGAGGTTTTTATGAAACTTACTGTTAAGTTTTATTGTCCATAACAATAACACTGATGCAAGGCAGAGGTTGCCAATCTTGTCGTATGGTTATTTGATTACAGTCATTAAAACAACTTATGACAATCATTTGAAAATGTGTCGTCTTCATTTAAAACACTAAATAGAAAGTAATGTGTGTCTTCATTCCCCTTTTACAAATTCAGACATGCAAGTAAAAATGTCACCTCTACCTTTGTGAATAAAGAGTAATAATTATTAACTGTGAACAACAGTCTGTTTGTCAGAGGAGAATACAGGCAGGAAAGTATGTCATAATAATTGCTATGGATGCAATGGGTGTCACAGAGTACACACAGCTGTAATTGTAAAGACATGCGAGTGCTATTGACAATCAGGGCTTTCCACAAGATATGGAGTAGCCAGCCAGCGGGAAAAAGCAGCCAGCTATGGGGGTCCAGGGGCATGCCCCCCCGTTAAACAAAAATTGTCCGTAAAAAAGCCCAAATTTGGTGATTCTAATGCCACTATTCCATCATATACACTGATCTTAATTATTTCATATTTTTAAAAGTTTGCCTATACCTGACTGTAAACATGCAGTGACTTATTGTAAAGGAGAATGAGGCTTCTTGTGTGTTATAGCCCACACAGTCTGTAAATAGCAATTTAATATTTAAAGCCACACCTACTCCTGACTGATCAGAACTTTTGTAATTGTCAAATTATGCGGCCCGTGGGCCAGAACCGGCCCGCCAAAGGTTCCAATCTGGCCCACTGGATGACTTTGCAAAGTGTGAAAATTGAAAAGAAGTAATTAATTCCAATTTAAAAAAAAAAAAATCTGTCCACTGGGGGTGGCGCTGCTGGATACGCTATTATACTTTATAGACGCAGCTGTGAAAGCTAGCTACATTATTGCTAACAGAATAACACCAGCATCAAAGCCACACTCTGTATATATTTATGGGGTGAGTTTGTGAAGACATGCATGCTGAAGGCTGCAGAAATCCTGAGCCTTGACAAGCGACAGGCTTTTACCAACATCAGCCTGACGAGAAACTCTGTGGCAGATATGGATTTCAGATCTTTCTGGAGTGGTTTTAATGGTCCGGCCCACTTGAGATCAAATTGGGCTGTATGAGGCCCATTAACTAAAATCAGTTTGACACCCCTGCATTAGACCTTATTTATTTATTTTTTATTTTATTTATTGACACCTTCACTGGAAGGTCCATCAAGACATGCTATGGTCATTTTACTAGAAACATAAATGCACTCCCATTCAATAAAAACACATGTTTTTAAATGCATGTTTTATCCAGCCTATGTATTGGTTTTAAATTAATAAAATAAACCTAGTGAATCACTTGACTCATATCATGTGAATCTACTGAATCATGAATTAATTAATAGTTGTAAAAAGTGCAATGAAACTAAAGATAATTCATTAATTTGTTCATTCATTAAATTAAAATGTTTGTAATAAAGTAGCCAAATGGACTGCAATGAGTAGTCAGCTGGCGCTTATGGAAAGCTCTGTATTGAGTGAGTGGCTTCAGAAGAATAATTCAGAAAAGCAGCACACTGAGACCCAGACAACCCGAGGTTCATGCTCTCTGAATGGAAGAGTGGGTGGAGAGCTCTTGATCACAACAAACAGCATCCTCAAGGCTGTTGTGGCATTTCTCCAGCAGTTATCAATGCAAGTTTGTTTACCGAAGGTTTTTTTAAATTAATTATTAGAAAATGTGTTTGTCTGGTTATCTTTAATGTAGCATAATTAACTCCCCTTTTAGTTAATTTATAGATGTGGATGGAGGTATATCAGGATGCAAGCATTAATTTACATATGCACATATACATTTTTTTTTCGTACATGCATGTATGTGCATATATGGATTCATATGCAGTAATTTCTTCATTTTTTTCTCCTATTTTTCTGCTTGTATAACTGGGTGTATTGTAGAGTCCAACCAATATGGGATTTTTGAGACCTATACAGATTTTAGAGGGGGAACATTCACCGATTACCGATATTGCGGCAGATATAGTGAATCTTTAATGATATAATTTCTAAATCACCCCAAGCATCATTTTCTGAATTATATGTTTTACGATAACGATATTGCGATAAATAAACTTATCAGTTCTGCCTTTCTGCTGCTTTCAGTATTCTGCTAAAATACAACAAATTGCTTGTTGAATAAAAAAAAAACTGAACGGAAGTTATTTCTGACAATTTATTGAATAAATTGAACATTGAACTGAACACAAAAGGCACCAAAGAGCAGTTTCCTACCAGCACTCGCTGTCAACTAACTCAAAAAAATCAGAGTGTCTTTCACGATATGTTGCAGTTTTTTGCGATGTGTTTATTGCGAAAGTTGATATTGCGATGTAGATTAAAAAAACGATATATTGTGCAGCCCTAATACGTCATGACAGGCCAATATCATATCTGCCAACAGATATATCAGTCTGGCTTTAGTGTATAGTCTCGCATTGTCATACCTATATCCACAGGTCTGGCTGCACTGCTTATCATTATATAGAGTATAATATAGGGAAATATACAAGGAAAACATTCTGGCTTGTTTGTATTTCTTTAAACCAATTACAGTCATCTTGCAGCGACAGTGCCCTTTGCAAAATAAATAGTGGAGATAGAGGAAGGGGAGGAGAATGCTGCCTGAGATAAGCAGACTTACACCGACATCTACATCTACATTCAGTGAGTCAGACTACCGGGTGTATAAAAAAACAATAATAATAATAGCAAATATGTGTAATCATATTGGACATTGTGTGGATGTATTGATTTATGAATTCATTGTAATAAAAGTATAAATATATTAGAAAACAGTCCCCCTGTTGAATGATCGTCAGCTGCCTCCCTGTTTAACACACGCATTGTCATAGCAACTGATGACACAGATTGCTTGTTACCTGTTGTGCTCATGAAAAACAAGACAAACAGGCCAGCTGGGTCCATGCAGGGTACATCATACACTGCTACCAGTCTCTGCAGTACTGATGATCACTGATTCTCTGTGATCATCTGACAACACATGATTTGGACTGCTGCTTGTTTTTGCCCAACTTTCTCTGCTCAGGCCAGAGTCGCAGTGTTCCCATATATCCAGAGGATGTATGCATAATAAAGAGAAAAGTTAAAAATTGAGAGATTTTTTTTTTTTTTACCTCATAGAAGTTTTGGAAACCTTCATCAGTGAGAGTGATGGAGATGGAGAAGATGGAGTAGGTGGTGTTTTGGTCAAAGCCAGTTTCACTGTTCCCTCCGAACAAAGCCAGGGCCCAGCACCTACACACACACACACACACACACTGATTTTAAAACAGCACTGCCGGTAAAGATTCACTCACTGCCATCATAAACTGGAAAGAGAATGCACATTACGTGTTGAAATATGTGCAGGGCAGTAAGTAGAAAATTTGTCACGTCATGCTTCTCGTTCGCAGACAATTTAACAAACACGTTTGTGGTCCCTTGGAGGCAATCAGCACCACTTTACAAATCCCAGACTGAAGAAATGACATGCTACATCATTCTGTTATGCATTTGCCCGGCCTTACGGGCAGCTTTTCACGCATTTAAAAATGAAAAACAACATGTTCAAATGGCACGATGATGCACTTAAAAAGGTATGATATGTAACATTTCCACATTAAAACAGACTAGACCTATGTTATTTTGTTGAGTTTTGTACTTTCATCATCCTAAATGTTTCCAATAATTTAAATGTAATTTGGTCGCTGTCGCCTGTCAATGGTGTCATTTCCCCTTCGTGCATGCATCAGTGTTGTCTGCCACAAGCTGTTATCAATTGACTGTTTGTCCAGATTTAAGCCACATTTTTATGATACGCTTTTCAGATCGTGGTCATTTTTAACTATATATTTGAATTGGAGGAAGGATTTTAGTCATCGGACGTCTGGATCTTAAGTTATCAGGGAAAACAGATGAGCAAACGTTAGCAGCAGCGTCAGAGAAACACTGATTGTTTTATTAGCAGTTTTGATCACATGGTCCGGGAGAAACTGACTGCAATGACGGCATTGCTCCGTCTTTTGATATTGTTTTGATTGAGACACCTTGCGGCAGAAAATTTCATATTGTGCGTTTAACATTAAAGGTTGGTTTGAAAAATCTGCACTGCATTAGCAAACAAGTAGAAATGATGTTGACTATGATGGATCACACAAAGTGAGTTTTATATCTCTGAAAGTTTTCATACTGCACTGAAATCAACTGGAAAAATACATGCAAAACATTGTGTAGTTTTTTTTGATGGCCTGCAGTTATGTGAAGAGTATACTTTTTTTTTGTAAAACCGGCAAAAAACTCTTGTACGGCCCTTTAAACTTTAAGGCATCTGCACAGTAATGTTCCAAACAGTGTGTGTGATGGACACAAATATAGAGAGACCGTTCCCCAATTTCACTCCAGGGGACAACGATGGCCCAATTTCAAACCAGCCTCTCGGCCCTCCACGTCGTGATTGTCTGAACTCAATAAAAACAGCCACTCTAGATGCTTCAGCAGTTTGGCGCCACTGGGAATTGAGACCGAGCACACTCAAATTTCACTGTTGTCATTTATCAACAATTGAAAACAGCGCGCACAGTAAATAGGAATATTCTATCAAACGCTCCAAGTGGCGCTGAGGGTAAAGGGACTTCTGGATGGGCTCTTGGTTATTTGGGACTGCAGAGGGTTTGTCGCATCACTTTGCCACTTAGCAACAAGAGGCTGAAATGCTCTTCTGCACCCCAACCACATCCAGGGATGAGAACTATGAATCACATCATCAAGTGGGCTGGAAAAGCGTATAGTTTTAAGATTGGGCTCGAGCGTTCGGGCCTCGCTCAGAAGCTTGAAAAAGCTCATGTATACCAAGCAAATTGAAGACCTTTTAATTGGGTTTTGAAGTGCCCTCCAATCAGAAAAACAAACAGACAGAGGCAATAACACTCACTTCTTCCTGAGCACTGAGAGGATGCTTCCTGTGCCTTCATGGCCAATCAGCCAAGAGATGTAGTGGAGAGGTTTCACTCTGAAAAGAGGAGGGAAGGACATGAAAAGGAGAAACAAAAAACATTGATGCAATCCATCTACAATCAGGGCAAAGCATTGAATCTTTTGGCTGGTCTAATTCTATGTTTATATGAAGAGGCACCACTCTCCACAGAAAGGAGACAGGGACATGGAATAAATTGCATCAAGATTGCATCAAATCCAAACCGTTCGGTTCGCTAGTCACGGTTTGGGTCTTTCTGTATTGTTCGGATCATTTTAGTCTCACACAGATTTCAGTAAATAAGGCTTGTGCGGAAAAAAAAACTTCAAATAAAGTTGTCGGGGCCACTCAGCCTTGCACCACTCAGTCGGCACTGAGGAGAGGTGCGGAGTGAAGCACCTGTCAGTGACTCTGTCTGCTGTACGGGAACATTACGGATTTAGTCTTACCTGAGACACTGACGGAGAAAGGTGGTGGATAACACGGCGACTGTGTAAGTACTGCGCAAGACGTGTAGCTTATTATGCTCATGGCAATACTTCCAATATGAAGACCCATGCCCGAAGACATACACGGAGGAGAGAGGCTCTTTCTCCCTGCTGCATGTAAACAGTCTCTCTATGCAGATTCAGACAGGACCAAATCCATAACTAAAGCATTGGGGGATTATAGTGAAATATATACAGCCCTATAGTGGCGAAGGACGTAGGATTTCAGCATATGATTAAAGTAACGTTACTTCAGTCGTACTATAATATCCCCTCTCACATTTCAGAAATGCAGTAACTCCTGGACTTTATTTTTCTTGCAGAAGAACATGAGAATAGAATGAACAGAGCAGAGTTGTTTTGACCATGTGCAGCGTGTTTGGTTTATAAATGTTGATGGCTGTAGCCTCTTTGTCACAGTGTCACTTTTCCTTTTGATAAGAAGTCATTATATTTCAAATACTGCACTTTAATTTCAAGTGGAAAAAACTAATCTTTCCATTAAGAACTGACAATCAGGGAATTGAGTCGTGTTGTTAAAAACAAGTCTAGTGCTGGTTGATCTTATGCTTCACTTCATGTTGGTGGCTTTAGTCTGTAATGTGGCCATTTTCATACAAAAATAACAATAATAGCATTGCTAACTAACTAACTAAATAAATAAATGAAAAAGATGTTGAAATCAGCAATGTCCCCCTCTTTACCAAAAATGTACCGATCCGAAAACCGTGACCCCAGAACCGTGAACTGAATCGAACCGTGAATTTTGTGAACCGTTCCACCCCTACCATGTACTGTATATCTACTGTACTGTATGTAACTCACCTGTAGTATTTCTCTTGAGGGGGGAGGGCCCAGGTGATATTCAAAGCATGAACTTTCCGAACAGGGACGACTGCAAACACACAGACACACAGTTAGAGAGCATCTGCTCATCAGTGCTGGCTTGTATTTCCTCAACCTTTTTAAGCTTGTGATCCATTAAAACAAAGTTGCTATGAAACCCTGCAACATCTCATTCATTTGCATGTCCACAACCAAAGAAATAATCTGAGATTGCGCTATTTGAACGCTTTTTAGAGACCTGAAGGGGTAAAATTCTGAAGTAATGTAAAGAAAAAAGCAAAGATTAGACGAAAGCCTGAACATTGCAGAAATATTTCTTTCTGCTTTACTATCCTTTAAACCATCTCCTGACCCTTTATATTTATGCAGAGGTTGGGAACCACTGCTCTACTAGGGGTGTCACGATTCAATTAGAATTTCACTTTTAAAATCATGATTCAATTACATTTTTGATTAAAGCTTTAATTTAGTTTAGTTGCACAAAGATACAAAATGCAGACAGTAATGCAGTGCAGGAGAGGAAGGCTTATTCAGTCTGTTCAGCCCTCCCTTATTTAAACAAATACAAAATGAGATTATGACTCATCAAAAAAAAAAAAGCGCTGAAGACTATAGACTATTGATTCATAAAGATCAAGAAGTTTTACGCCCTGACAACTGTAATTCACATTTTCAAATGTGTCTTTACATGGTATTAAGTGTAAGCATAACCCTGTGATGGGGCTGGTTGGCACAAATGCACATGACGTTAATTATGAATCACCTAATTTTAGAAAGCATTTGTAGGCGTTCAAACATATTGATTTATAGCCGAGACCTTAACCATTAATTTGCTGCTGGTTAGAATATTCTAACATAAATTATGCCAGAGAAATGCAGCAGAGAGTGCAAAGTGTGCCAACCGAGCCTGGTGTCTCCTACATAACTCGACCTTTGCTTTTGATGTCGATGATCGAAATTGAAAGCTCATTTCGATGGATTTTCGATTTAGAATCAAAATGGTGACACCCCTACGCTCTACAGAACCAGAGTACAGCAGATGTGTTCAGTATTTACAGATTGCTCCGTACCTCTGTAGAGCTGGTTAAAGGCTGGTGTGTCAAAGGGATCCAACATATCAGAGAAATCTGGTTTGGGCAGACCGCTGTAGACACACAAAACAGCATCAATGATGACATTGTATCAATTACCATCAATTAAACAATGCCAATATATCACTAAACATGCTTTAAACCCACCATAATGCTTTTTCATAATTGTAGAAATCTAATTTCTTTTGGGGCTTTTTAAGAAACCAACAGAGAAAACGTGTTCTAGTGTAATTGCACTGACTATTTTTAACAAGAGATAATTGCATTTTTTTTTTAAAAGATAAGTCCCCAATTATTGCTTACATTTCACAAAAAATAGCACTGTGTTTCTGCCAGATGTAACTTTTCCTGTTTTCAAATGAATTTAGTTCATCTAAAAGAGTTAAGGCTTGAGAATAATTTATAAGATCACAGATGAGCGAAATTTCATCAATCCATACAGGAGCATGAAATCCTTTAATTGAAATGAAAGCATTAAAAACTGGAGGTTATGCGGTTTCACATCACAGTGATAAGCATGTCGATTCTCTAAAAAAAAAAAAAATGCTGGAGTGACTCATTAAGCAAACAGACGTGGAGTTATCCGATTCAGTTTGACTTTAGGGAGAAATGATCCCTTTCAGGTGCATGATGTTGAAAAAAAAAAAATGGTGAAGCGAGGTAAGACGAGACGAGAAAGAGACAGAGGAAGGCTTGACATTTACATTATGAGCCAAGACTCAAAGGATATTCAGACTGAATCTATACCACAGCAGCACCTCATCACAGTGACAGAGAGCCTCTTCTCTAATACTCACTTGTTAGGCACCTTGCTGAAGATCTCTCTCACCCACTTCTCCAGAGTGTCCAGCTTCTCTAAAGGACAGACCGAGTGAAGGAATAAATTAGAGTTCAAGTGTGTCTCAATAATTCTGGCTGAAAACGCATAATTCTGGCTTGTTCTGGAGTATTCAGTGCAATGCGGTTTGTTTGTTCTAGTGGTTGGTTTTTCAATGGCTGATGCTGATATTTAGAAAGCCGATGGTATAATGCCAACATTGTTGTTTTTTTTCCATCTGATAAAATACAACAATTTTAAAATAATAAAAATAACAAATGTGACACCACATAGCTGAACTTAAACGAATATTTATTTAACACTTATTCAGCAGATAGCAGCATCTCTGTTTTTTAAATGTATAAACTTAGATAAATAAAAACAATGTCAGTGCACAGAACCACCAGAAATGTTTCAGAAATGTATTGTACGTATTAAATAATAAATAAATAAAAACTAAAATGTCAAGGCTGCCCGCAGATGTGTCTGCAGACATTTTTTGTTTAATCGGCCTTGTGATTTGAGATAATCGGCATCAAAATGTCATTAATCGACCTGATTAATAACAAAACATAACATGACATTACAATAAAGGCATTTCATTGTCTAAAAGAGAGTGCCTTGAGAGTTTTCTTTTGATTTTTGTACATGTATCCTTATCCAAAGAGCATTCATTTTGAGAGCAGGAAGTGCTCCTTCTCAAACATTTTTTGATTACTTGAACGGTTTCGTTTAAATCGTTTCATTATTATAGATCACAGATATAATCCCATGTATAACTGAGGTCAACATATGGATGAAAAGTCACCATATTCTGTGTTTCTAACCAAATGATACTTGATAATATAAACCTGTTTTACTGTTGATTTACTAATGAAGAAAATAGTAAAATATCATTAAAAACCCATTAAACTGCAATTTAGTGTTTTATATATATATATATGGGAGGAATAGGAGGTTCCAGTCCTGGGGCAACCATTTTTATTTACACACATTTGGATGCTATTTATAATGAGCATTTTCTCTGCAATAACCATTCAATGAATTACATTTACATTCTGTAATTCAACATTCTGTAATTCTATATAGTAGCTTCATTGTAACTGACAGAGTCCCTCTTTCCTGTGTGGGATTCAAATTACATACACAAGGGAGTCATAGAAACCGCTGCATGCATGTTTTTTTTCTCAGTGAAACTGTAAAAGCCTCTCTGTTTACTGAGCGCTCTCCTATAGTATAGTATAGATACAAACAATATCAATAGGATCTGTCTCATGTAAGATCACATTTTGAACACATGAACATTCCTCTTTGTGCAAGCATTCTTTGCTTGAGGAAAAACACTCCCGCCCTGCTCCCAGCATGAGATCAGATCATGATCGAATGCTCACAGCATGATGGAAAAAGGCCAATTATTGACTTTATTCTTTAATAAAACAATGTGACACAATGAATCTTTTCAGCCCACTTTGTTTGGCTGTGCTGTAAATGAAGACAGCATTTCTGACACAGAAGCTCCTCAAGGAGAATTTTTCTGCCAACAGAAATAAATACTTATGTCATTTGGATGGAACAACCAGGACTGAAACCTTAAAAATAACAATTTAAAGCTGCTATAATCCCTATTTATATATCAACAATGGATCAAATGTGTAATATGAATGTTGTCTCTCATAGTGACAAACCCACAGAGAATTATGCCCGACTCTGCAGTTGCCCCTCAGCCCTACAGAGTGCTCATAAAGCTTTCATAAACCCTTTTTCCAACCAAAAGTAGCACATATATGCAGGTTTTTTAAACGCAGGAAAACCTGCTAAAACAGGCAATAGACTCCTCTCCCATTGCCAGTAAATGAGTATGTCTTTCTGTTTTTTCTCTGGTGTGTCAGAAAATAGGGTTAGTAAACAGCGTGGGTTACGGTGGACTGGTTACTTCTTTTTTTATATCGGTTACTTATTCAGTCTCTTTTTTTAAACTCGATACAGACTAATTTGGAACGATGTTTGAGCGCTGTTTGGATGGAGACGGGCAGAATTTGTGGCTGAGATGACAAAGAGTTGCATAAGTTACGTCATAGAATCAAATCAAATCAAATTTGATTAAATGTAAAATGGTTGCAGTACACTTTACAATTAAAAATGCATCCAACATCGCATAGTTACAAAAATTCAAATGACAGAAAAAAAAATAAACAGCACGACATACACAACACAGTTAAGAAATACACGTCACAGTGATAAAAGTAAAAACATCCTCGCCTTCTCAAAGAAAAGAGTTTTAAGCCTGCTCTTAAAAATGCCCATCGTTTCTGCCTCCCGAACAAAAACTGGGAGCCGATACCACAGGAGAGGAGCTTGGTGGCAAAAGGTTCTTGCTCCCATTCTAGTCTTGGAGACTCTCGGCACCACAAGCAACCCTGCATCCTGTGAGCGCAGCGCTCCAGGTGGGATGTAAGGTGTAACAGGTTAAATATGAAGGTGCCAGACCCTCGAGGGCCTTGTAAACAAAAGGAGTCGATTTTTAAATTCAATTCTCGAAGCCAATACAGGAGAAATATGATCCCTTTTCCTGGTTTTAGTTAGAAAGCGCTTAGATGAGGAGATTTTTGATGTTAGTTGGTGAAGGTCGATTGGAGAAAAGCAGTCCAAGTATATATCAGGTCTTACTGCTGAGTTTGAAAATAAATTGGTGCCAGTTGAAGGCAGAAGGTGGTCAATGTTGTCTCCAATAGGTAGATTTCTATCATTAAAGAAGCTCAGAAAATCATTACTACTAACAGGAATATATGTCTCAATAGAGCTGTGGCTGCCAGTCAGCTGGACCACAGTACTGAAAAGAAATCTGAGGTTGTTCTCCGTAGGCTGCTCTGGCATTACAGAGGGCCTTCCTCTGGTCTTAATGTTTTAAGACCGTCTTGCCAGACTAAGTGAGATTCTTCCAGTTTTGTGATGCACCAGTTCTTTTCAAGTTTTCACGATGTTTATTTTAATTTTTGCGAGTTTGGGAGTTATAACATGGAGCCAACTTCCTTTGTTTCATTATTTTCTCAACAGAGTCGAGTGCTGCTCGCAGTCAGCCTCCAGCACATCTACAGTATAACAGAATCAGTTTGAGAGGGACTAAAGTTAGCATAAAAGTTCTCAGTTATATTGATATTGTTATTGATATTGATACCTGTACATGGCATGTAATTAAATGCAGATGGGATCACTTCCTTAAACTTAGCCACTGCACTATCCGACAGAGCAAGTCCAGTGTGGACACTTTTGTCTAGCGGCGAGTAGTCCAGTAGTAAGAGTTCAAATAATGGTCAGATAAAAATGGATTCTGTGGGAAGACTATTAAATGTTCAATTTCAATGCCATATATCAGGACAAGGTCGAGGATGTGGTTTTGACACTGAGTGGGTTTATGTACACGCATCACGCTGGAAAAATGGCAAAAATTAGCACATCCACCCGGATGTCACTGCCGATAGACGCAGGAGCCGCTAAATACCCGCAACTACTGCAGAGTCATTTGTCCTGGGAATGAATGCCAATTGTAATCTTTCCCACTAAAGACAAAAGCCAGATGGGTTTTTTTGTCCAGTGGGAAAGAGGTTCTAGACCCACTGTAGTCTGCGTACCCAGCACCAAACGGCAGACAAAGTTAGCACCTAGCTGGTGAACATAGTGGAGCATTTAGCAGATAAAGAGCCAGATATTTTCCTCAGGAGCTGGTGATGACCAAATTAGAGTCAGAAGTTAGAGTTAGTATTGGACTAGTCTGGCTTATTATGCAAACAGTGCAGGGATAAAGCCTCCGGGAGATCTGCCCGGCACACGGAAGTCTGTGTTCCCATTCTCAAAGTCCCTTCGCTACAGAAAAAACAAAAACAACCTCCGAGCTATCAATCTACACGCTGAAATTACAGGTTTTGAAGATTTGGATCATGCAATAAGGCAAGCCTGCTCTGTTCTTTTGGTGAATGATTGTAAAGATCTACAAAACATTTTCATGGCGGTCTTCCACCAAAACGAGTTTCCTCCTGACACTATTTTGCAGAGGCACCGTCGCTGTATGCGAGGTGTGGTGCGCCCAGGACGATTGTGATTGGTTTAAGGAAATACAAACAGACCAGGGAGTTTTTTTTCACCATCCAGGAGTGAAAGCACATGAAATCCAGACTTTCCCCCTGCAGCACTGTGGAGTAAATCTGGCTATGCAAGACTACAACTGGACTCACATTCATTAGCTGGACACAAACAAGACACCAAATGAATATTGCTCCATAACCACTGGATGTCTAAATAAGCAACTTTATAAGGTGATAAATATGTTAACAGCTTGATGCACTGCCAGAAAGTAACCAAAATTAATGAATGCTTTATCAGTTTTCATATCTCCTTATTAGTAGTTAAATGCTGCATCATTTTCCAAGTGAAAAGCTAGCAGTGTATAAACTTTGTCTTTTCAATGGATCCAGAAACCACTTTTGAATCGCTTTGCAGCAGTTGACTTTCTCGGTGAAGGTGGTTTTTAAATAGCACGGGAGGTTTCAGCAGGAATACAGAGGGCAAATAATTCAGCTGTTTAATGAGAATGATTTTTCTCAGCCCAAATGTCAACACTGACTAGTCATTATTTTACTTGCATGCAGTAGTTAATTAGCCGTGTGATATTTTCTGTGAAACCCTGGAAACACGTGTTAGATATTCTGTATCTGACTTCTGTTCTGAGAAATATTGCAAATTGAGTTGATTCAGTGATGATTAACCAGTCGGCTGAACATGGATGAATCCTTATGAGAGCTGCGACTAATGATTGTTTATATTGTCCATTAATCTACAGATTGCTTTTTCAATTAATTCATTTGTTGTATGAAATTAGTGAAAACAATTACGTTTCTGTCAATCTACTAATAAGGCGAATATTTGATGTACAATAAACAGAATAGATTTTCCTGACCTTTTGACTGCACCGCCAGAGTCATGTAGTGGGCAGAGTAGTGTTTCTTCCAGAAGGCACGCAGCCGCTTATAGACATTGATCTTCTTCTTCTTTGGCTCCTGCTTCAGCGTCTGGGCATTCCCTGATGTTGTCACAAGTGAGCAATCAATTCAGCAGAACTATAAAACACTGTAAAAAAAACAAAACGGTTTACAAATGCAGGGATATCAGCAAGAAAGGAAACTTGGCGTCGGTATCAGCGCTCCTGTTTGTTATTGCTGAACGTACCCCGAGGAGGCCCTGTGTGTATTATGTGTCCCAGCGGTTGTGTTTACCAACTCACCCCAGCAGCACTTGCC
>JAOVVB010006030.1:0-17033 GCA_028570985.1 Heterobranchus longifilis | reverse complement strand
AAAACAAAATTAAAAAAATGTTAAAATAATTAAAAAATAAATTATGAAATGATTCCAAAATAAATGTAAATGATCACAATTATTAAAAAGGAAAAGCAGCAAATCTTCACATTTGTGAAGCTGGAACCTTGAAGTGTTTTAATATGAAAAATGACTTTTCCATTAAAATAGTTTCCAATTAATTTTCAGTCAGTCAACTAATTGATTACCGGACTAATCATTCAGCTGTACTTGTATGTCCTGTACTTGCTGTGTGGTGAATGAATGTGACCAGTAGTGAAAAGTGCTATATAAGTACAGTCAATTTACCATTACCATCTAAATATGTTTTGTGTGTAAAAATATTAAAGTAACTAAAGATGATGATAAAAATAGTAGAGTAGAAGTAGACAGTGGCATGAAAACAATCAAGTAAATTACCTCAAATATGTACTTAAGTACAGTACTTGAGTAAATGTACTTGGCTACAGTTGAACAGGTGTAGTTGGAGGTTTGGAGGCGGAGCTCTCACCTGGAAGGTGGAGATGTAGAGATCCTTCCTGAAAGACAGACCCAGGACGTCCAGGTCCTCGCGGCCGTATCGAAACGCACAGGTGAGCGTGACAAAGACTACAGGACGGAGGAGGAGAGATGTTAAAACATGTCCCTTTTTTCTATTGTCATTTCTTTTTTCTTTATTGAATTACAACTTATTATTGCATTGTATTTCTGATCTGTTATATTTTGTCCATTTCTATTTTACCTTTTTTTTTTTTTTAAATCTCATTTTAATGTATTGATTTTATTATGCCTTTTGATGCATTTCTAAATGTTTTAACGCATTCCTTTGCCTCTGTGTGTTTGAAAGCTGCTGTACAAAGAAACTTGGTTTGCATGGAGCAGAAATCTAATTTGTCTAAACAATTTGGTTGGATTTATTAATTAGAAAATAAATCACAGGAAATAAAATAAACTATTAACCCCCTGAACACCACATCCCGCCAGCGGGTTTGAAAAGCATGTTATATTTTTAAAAGTTGCCAAAATTGCACCATTTATCTGCCAGAAACTGTAAAACAAAAACAGACATTATCGTGAGATTTACCAGTTTCCAATGGTCCTTTAATTCAGTCAGGAAAAGTAACCAAATCAAAAATAATGCTATTTCACTTTATTTAAAATGTGTCCTAAAACAAAGTGTTTGCACTAAACAGATCCTGTAAAAACATTAAATTCTGCGCTCCTCAGCGACACTGTGAAGCCATTAATGACTCGGCTGAGACCGACATCAGTGAAACTTGGACTGAACTGCAGACTGTTTACAGAGCAGAGAGATGACGACGACAGGCTGTAAAACTGTAAATAGTCCCCAATTTGTTCCATTAGTTTTTTTTCAGTGGAGATATTCGCACATCCAATAATCTTTTCATAGTCTTGAAAACAGAAGATCCTGCACACTGCGCTTGCTCAGCATCACAATTTATTAAATCACACTAACATTTAATTTTCCACTATTGGTGACACTTGGAAAATGTTGTATATATAGATTCCACTCCATTAAATCTTTGTAATATAACTTATTAAAGAAATTAAACAGCATGTTTTCTTTTGTTTTGATTTATGGCACTTATGGCCATGAATGTGTTGTTTCCATAGAGGAGCAGGACTTTGTGTTGCAGTGAAATATGAAACTGCTTGGGGTTCAGAGGGTTAACACTACATTTATAAAAAAAACCGACATAATTTCTGACGACTGAATATGATATAATGCCATCCCTCAATCTCACATATGACTGAATGTAACCCTTTTAAAAAAACAATTTAAATGTAGATAATTAAGATCATTTCCAGATGTTCAGGTTCTGCGGTCTTACCTTTCCTGTCCTTCAGGTACTCGGGGTCGACGAGGATCACGCCATCTGTCAGCAGGAAGGAAGACACACCGCCGCATCATCATAAAGTTCACTCGACTGGTTTTAATGAGCTGACCGTCAAATCACAAATTACCTGCTCAGCTGCTTTGACACACCTGGTGTCACACCTTCATTCATTCATAACCTGTACGACTTTATACTCAATATAAAATAACTGTGCCATAATTCTCTCATTCTCTTGAAAATGTTGTGACATTTTGTACTTTTTGAGTCCTGGAAAGCAAACACTGTACATCCATAACATTTCCAGCACTTTCATAACCCTGTGAAAAAAAACAACAAAAGATGTGCTGACTCACCTACTGGGTCCACGTGGTCCAGGTGATCCACAAAGTCTCTCTTTCCCAGGTAAACTGTCACCTGCACGGACCAATCACAGTGTCCGACTCATTTAGTGTCTCCTGTTTTTGTTGTTGTTTATGTGAAAAACCTTTTATGAATAACTGGTCCAATACACATCACAAAGCATTATGGGATGTTAAAGTATAAGTCTAGTATTATTCTACAATTTTCCAGTTAAATTTATTTATTTCTGTATTATTTCCCCTTTGCATTTTCCCCTTATTAACCACCTTGGTTTAAAATTGATGAATGCAAAAATAAATGTAAGAATTTATAATAACAAAATGGAAAAATTAAATAGGAAAGTAAATAAATAAATAGGGGACTTAATACAAAGGTAAATAAATAAAGTAATAACACATTAAATATTTGATCAATTACTTAATGCCTACATTCATGTTTAGTATTATTTTTGATACATTTTATTGAATATTAATATATTCATCCATTGAGCCATTTATTTATTCATGTATTTATTTATTTTTGGCAGCTACTGCTTATATTTCTAATCTTTATTTCAGCAGCAGGCCGGTTGTTGCAGAATAAATAAAGCAGCTGACTCACCTTACAGTTGGGGCTCGACTTCTTGAAAACTCTGAGAAGTTTGGAAAGAGGAAGAAGAGGGAGGGAGGACAGAGAGGAAGACAAATAACAGACTCATGTTAGTCTTCTGTTTTTCTTTAATTTGTCTCAAACAACAAATGAGGATAAAAACAGTGTGAAGTCGTTTCAAACGGGTGATGAAAAGTTAGTGAATCTTTTGAGTGGGTGAGAAATAGTTTGTCAAAATAATCAGAGGAAACACTCTCGGTTTCAAACAAGGCCACTGTTTATTTCAACGCAGCAGGAAGCCGAGGAGGGAAGTGGTTTGAGTCTATATGATATGGGGTGTCACCACAGAGCGTTAATGGGGGCAGGTGGAAACATCCACCTGTTCATATTTTATTTGGTTCAAAACTATGCAGAAGTCTATAAGAAAAACAGAGGATTTAACATAGAAAACGAAACATCAATAAATATTTATAGGAAGTTATATTGTTCCTGAAACTTCTAATAACTCAGCGGTAATATAAATACCAGCTGTTTGACTGTGTTAACACTAAATTTAAGTTTCCTTTTGAAGTCGCAAACATATTTCAGTATTCAGAACCGCAACCTATGATCTTTAATTATTACTTTCCTGTTTTTATTAATTTCCTACTCCCCCCCCCCCCCTTTAAACCTTCTTTTTAATTTTCCATAACAGCTCACTTTATTACTGCTTGTTAATGCAAATACCTAATCAGCCAACCGTGCCTTTAAAGCGTTCAGTTGGACCAAAAACAAAAACAAAAACAAAAAAAAAACATCCAGCGGGCAAGAAACACCTCATCATCCAATGTTTGCAGAAATTCAAGAAAATCCAGGGTGACAAATACTTTTTTCTGTGTACATGCACTGGTGCATGTAACTTTTAAAACTACATACACCAGAGATATTTAATAACGTTTCGCTACATTCAGACTTTAAATATCACAGACATACGTTTCTCAGACTGCAGGTGAAGTTTTTTGTTCTGTATTGCCGACCCTACGCACCTGTCAATCTACAGGTGTGCAAAAAAATCATTTTTCTAACTGCACCCAAAAAATGTTTTACTGCAACATTTGGTGTATTTGGCCTGACCGAAAATTCTGATTCTTAATTGTTTACCCTACTTTATTCGCTGGTATTGAATTAAAATGTATACCATTAATGAAGTGCACGTTTTAAAAGCTATAATGAGTATTGTTAGGGATGGGGGGGAAAGAAATGAAATCAGATCGTGAGGTGCGTAATGATTCACAGCCCTAACGTGTCAGTCAGAGACTTATTATCCTCAGCAATAATCATGATCACAGTATTGATCAAAACAGTCAGGATCATCATTAGAGAGTAATAAAGATGCAGGATGACTTCTTTCAACAGCTCACGCCACAACACACAAACAGGAAGTAACAAATAACGCAGTTTCTCCTCCTCAAATCTCCGATTTGACGTCGAAGCAGCAGTTAAAAAATGAGCCGAGGCGTTCAGAAGCTGGAAACATCGTCCTCTGAACGGAGCAGCCAGTAAACTGTTTACAGCAGAACAGCAGCTTCCTGTCAGAGATCCTTTCCATTATTTTTAGATCACTTCAAAGCACAAATTAAAACTGATTTACAGGTTTTTGTGGCTCCGGTTTTTGGCACTAAAGTCTTGTTTATTGCCGTGCTGTTTTTAGCTGCAGATACAAAAAATACTAAAACACTAATGTACAGTATGGATGTGTATATATATATATATATATATATTGAGAGAGAGAGAGAGAGAGAGAGAGAGAGAGAGTTTATAACTATAATTTTAGTTTAAAAAAAATGTTTTTCAGTTGGATTATAATTAATTTACAAGAAAATCCACAGTTAAAATACATGATGTTTCCAAAGTCAGTGAGTAATAGTGTTAAATACTTGTGATCTCAGTATTGCCCAAAATAATTGTGGTTATGATTTTTACCATAACCGAGCAGCCCGATTTTCAGCAGCAGTGTACTTCTCAGTCAAACTAATCTTTCGAAGGATTTAATTCCAGTCCAAAACCTGAAGATAATTAGTAATAAATAAAACTGAAAATGAGTGACTGATTATTTCAGCTCTATTTCTTTTTTCATTTAAATGTTAAAACTGGAATCCAATGCAACGTAAGCTAGAAAATAGACGTGAGCCGCGATGACGGAGGATCTGAACCTGTTTTTAAACGCAGATGTTTATCTCTCCTTTATCTGCAGTTCCCCACTGCGAGTATGACGTGAGGTTGAATCGGCTGCCGTGGGAATAAAGCTCTTCAAGAAAACAGCTGCATGTAAACACACGTTAATGCTCGGCTGGCTGCTTCCAAAACTTTCCAGACGGATAAACGTGTCGGCTGATCCACCTGCAGCAGGAGGGGGGGGGGGGACAGACTGAGGACACCCCCGTCTCCCTGTGACGGGAGGTGATGCTGCGACTTCATGCCTGGACAAGAACCGAGTTGTTTTTCTTCTATTTCTTCTTTTTATTCATTTAATCTTCATTTGAATAGTTTGGGTTTTAGTGGAGAGATTTATTGTCCCATTCTATGAGGACCCGATAAATAAATAACCATTAAATGTACCAAAAATAATATTGAATTATATTTAAATATTTATTTTGAAATATTTATTGATTTCAATGTGTACATATACACACCTTTATAAAATTATTATTTATTTTATTTATATTTTTATTTTTATTTTATTTGATAATTTCTTTCCTTCCTTTTTCAGTTGAAATATATTTAAGGATCAAGAAAATCCTGTGTTAAAAAGACATTTTAAAAAGTTAAATAAATGCATGCAATAAATGTTTCCAAAGTCAATGAGTAATCGTGTTGAATAATGGTGATTATGATTTTTGAGATGGGATTCACTGCTGAAAAAACAGAAATATTGAATAAACAATATTAGATAATTTTCTTATCTAAACATACGAGGCGAAGCAGCCACACGATTGATAAACACTCACTCTTAGTTATTTGCGTTCATACAAATTAGGCTTGCTGTGGTAGTCAGTGTTACTGGTGTTACACGGTGTTGGGGCATACACTGATCACATTATTTGCCCACCGCTTGTTTTGTTTTTTTAATAGAAATCAAATCTAGTTAGGTTAATTTTGCGTATCAGCGCCCACCCTGTCTGCTCCGTACAGCAGCAGCAGCACAGAGGAGTCCGATTTAACTTTCACAACAAGACGATGGCGGAGGAGTTAGTGTCAAAGTGAAAAGCAAAAATGAAGAATCAGATCATTTATATCATATATCTTTATCGTTTATAATAGATTATCAGTGAGTTTTCTTGCAAGATTCACTCGCAACTCGCAGAGAAAATAGAAACTAGCGTAGATCGCGAGCCAACCGGAGGACAGACCAATTGGCTCTGTGCATAAAACTGCAGTCCGCTGACTTCTTAACATCATATTTATATATTTATACAGTCTATGGTTAACATGGACACTGACGGGAAGCGGGCAGCGCCCGGGGGGCACTTCTGCCTCCTGTCTGAACCTGGCAGCTGCCAAAATGGTCCGTGCAGCAAAAGCTGGACCAAAGGCACAGCCATCTGTAGTACGTTTGCAGTGTAATCGCTAACTCCGGTGTTGTCACAAGTTTATTAACCAGTGGGAAAATTTTAAGCAAGCTTTTCTTATTTCTGGAACTGAAGCCAGAAGTTCCTGTTTTCATGTATTTACACACCTCTGTGCTCTTTATATATTCTGTCAAGAGGTAGAAACTCAAAGTAAAGCCCACAACATGTAAACTCAGAATAGCAGGTCCTTCCTCTGGGTCAGAGTTCAGTGTGTTGCTCAGAGACACTTCAGAAACAAACTAAACGTGGCTATTTATCAGCCAAACAACCACCAGAGTGAACTTCACAGTGTGTGACTCTGACGATGAGTCTGAAGTCGACAGCACTTCCTCATGTTTGGACTGCTTCCTCACTACACTTCCTGTGCAACACTCATCACACACACACACACATCTTTACGGGCCTTTAAGTGGCGTCACCCCTTCCTTCAGTTACTTTTACATCTCAGTGTTACAAAAGCAAAAAGAAATGAAATCCCAAAACATATCAACGCAGCCCTGTTAGCGTTTATAACCTGGGTCTTATTTTGGTAGTCTGCCCTTCCTTCCTGTCCATCCTGGTGACATTTAAGTCACCAGCTGATGTTTAATGTCACACAGACATAATGATATAGCAGCTGTAGATCCACAGGAGCCATCAGACAGGTTCGAAAATCTAAATATTATAATCATGTTAAATAATAAAGCTGCTGCTGCGGATCAATGATGAACCAGGAATCATTTGTTTCAGACTCTAAATAAATTATTGAACTGCAGATTGATTTACACAAACAACACCAACAAGTAGTTTCATTATTGATCAATCTCACGATTATTTTACTGTTTAATTGTTTCGTCTGTAAAATTAAAGAAAATTAAAGCAGAACGATTTCAGGAAAATATCTAATTGTGATTTTTCTGGCCAATTTTTCTTGCATTTTTCTAACCCCTCACTGTTTATTATTGTTGTTTATTTATATTAACACATACACAGATACATTACTCTGCAGTCTGCAGTTTCAGTGATGTTGTTAAGTTTGCAATGTAGTGAGTCCCCTGGACCCACAGGTGGTCCTTTGAGTGGGTCCCCATTAAAAATGTATATTTTTTGACAAATTGTAGCGTTGCAAACTCGTTGTTGATGTTACGTGGTCATCATCGACGAGTGAATACCACGTTTGTAGCCTGATTGTTGAAATGAAATCTGTGTGGCAATGATTGGTCTTATTGCAACAAGGGCATTTAGTTTCCCCCCCGTGATGGTTTAGACTATCAACACAGGATCTTGCGCAGACAGTAAGAAAATGGTGACGGGTCGGTGGATTTTTTTTTACATTGAGGTTGCTACACGGATTTCACAGTGTAACATTCTCAGGGAAAAAATGTGTCGATAGTGAGTTTTATTGCGTCCTTTTGGATTTTAATATGTCAGAGACAGGACGCGTACCTAGCAACATCACTGCATTTTACTGCTTTTTGCACTTCTGGTTAGAAGCTAAACTGCATGCAATGCATTGTTGTCTCAGTACATGTTACTTGTTAATTACAATACAGTTGAATATAATCTAAAAAAATAAAATAAAACAAGTTGCAACTATAAATATTTCTATAAATTAAAGTGCAAGCCTGTATTTGTGGTCTACATAGTTTTAAACAAGATATGTTTCTACTTGAGCTTCAACGATTAATCGGTCGACAGAAAATCAATCTGTCAAGTATTTTCACAATTGTTTTAGAACATTTTCAAACAAAAACACCAAATATTCTCTGGCTCCAGCTTCGTATATGTGCTTTTCTTTGTCATATATGATAATAAATTGTATATCTTTGAGTTTTGGACTGTTAAAAAACATCAACTCGGACTTGCCTCTTTCACCATTTTCTGATAGACAAAACAATTAATCGAGAAAATAACAGAATATTAAAAAAAGAATCATTAGTTGCAGCATAGTTTGCTCCAAGCATAATCACAAATGTGTATTGTGATAACAGAAACATATCTGACCAGCTATGGTGAAACTGAAAAACAGCTGATCATGTTTCGTAGCAGCAGTTTGTTGTTTTTCTTTGTTAAAAAGCTGAAATGATTAACGTCGCTCCCCTGATGCTTTCAGCACTACAGTCTGTCAGATCGCTTGTGTAGCTGCTCCGACAGGACGAGGATACGCCCTGTTCTCACATACGGATTCACACTCTGGAGATGCAACAGGATGTCATTTAAAGCTTGAAAAACACACCGGTGCCACCCATCAAGACTCAGGAGTCACAAGTGGTCGAGCAGGACGACCAGGAGAAGGACCAACTTCATGCAAATGTCCTAAATCGACTTGTTTTGACTCCCAGTGAGTCGTTTCTTCTCCGGTCACCAGTTTTTAATAATGACCTCTCATTTGACTAACAAATCAACCGACGGACATCTTTCCTTCCATCACACATGCTTTTATTTTGTCACATCTCGACTATTGCAATTCGCTGTATTCAGGGTTTAAAGTACAAAAACACAGCTGCTACTAGAAGAGGACAATCCGGTGCTGTAGTCATGTTATACATCTGTTTAGAGTTTACATTCCAACCGCAGAATCTAACAGAATATTTTTTAACAGAAGCAATAAAATATTTTTTTTAAATCAATATTTTGTGTCAAATTATTGATTTCTTTAGTAAGTATGAGGTTATTAATAATGTGTTGCCTGCTTGTCAGTTAACGGTTAATGATCGGTTGATGAGGATCAGCTATCAGCCAGGAAAAAAAATCTAATTCAGCATCCCTATAAGTAGTACTAAGTATATCAAGATATGTATCATTATCGAGATATTAGTCTGGCTCACTATGTGAACCGTGCCTGGATAAAGCCTGACTTCTGGGAGTCAACAACAGCAACAGCCTCTGAGTTATCAACATACATGCTGAAAAGTTGTGAAGATTTGGATCGTGCAATAAGACCTGCTCTGTTCTTCTGGTGAATGATTGTAAAGCTCTACAAAGAATATGTTACATAATTTTCATGTAGGTGTTACACCAATATGGGTTCCCTCCCAACACTATTTTGCAGAAGCAGAGTCGGAGTGTGGCGCCGCCCAGGATGATTGTGATTGGTTTAAGCAAATACAAAACAGACCAGGGAGTTTTTTTTCTCTATCCAGTAGTGAAAGCACATTGAATCCAGACTTTCTCCCAGCAGCACTGTGGAGATAAGTCTGGCTACGCGAGAGTATCGAGATACGAAATGACCTATATCGGATTTTTGCCATATAGTCCAAGCCCTATATAAACTTGCTCATTTTGGTTGAAAAGGGGTATAACAGTGTCTGTCTGCTGTTTGCTATGAGAGCGCTGAGAATGAACCACAACAGTAAAGTTGCAGGCGGACATGAACAATGAGCTGAAACTCACTATAATGCTCCGTAAAGCCGAAGGTAGCTGCAGATTCAGTCATTGATCCATCAATATAAAAATATTAATCACTGCAACTTTAAGTTCCTGCAGTGGAAAAGGGCGATGCAGCAGTCACATAAATATAGAAAATTTCCCTCAGAAATTGGGTGCCGCACGTGAGAAAATCAGCATGAAATGGAAGAAGTCAACTAAAGTGATGTGTAAAACAGTGACAGCAGCAGGTCAATATGCTGATAATTTATAATCTGTTATCCACATCTGATCTGGGTGAAGCCACAGCGTTCCTGTAGGATAATGTCTATACGTCACATAATGTTTGTCTTTCCTCCTGCTCATTTCCTCTCCTCCCTGTTTCCCACCTGTTTCCTAACAGGAAGTGACTGCGAGGGAAGTGTGGAAAGTTTAGACACAAGTAGACAGAGCTGTTTGCTTAAATCACAATAAATACAGTTGCATATGAAGGTGATCATAAATTTCAACCCAGCAGCTGAACACAAAAAAATGAAGAGGAAAGATACTGAATATCTTATTAAAAAAAAAAAAAAAGCAGCAAAATGTAAACAAAGAGGCATTTGTGCATGTATAAGCTGTAATTAAATGAGCAACCCTTTGTCTCCACAACAAACATGCAGGATGTAAACACCCTTGGATCAAAGCTGAGTCAGCACTTTAACCTCATAGTCATCGTTTTATTAAAAAATCCCATGTGCAGAAGAACTCAGCAAAAACAAAACTGTTCTCAGCTGCAATAAACATAAAAAGCTGTGTGAACAAGGACTGCAGGGTGATGAGTAGGGCTGTAATTAATCTGCCAGTCATTTTCTCAATTAATCGTCTTGTCAATAAAATGTCAGAAAATAGTGAAAAATACTGTGTAATTTCCCAGGGGCCAAGGTGACGTCTCTTCAAATGATGTTTTAACCGACAGTCAAAAAATCCAAAGCTATTCAGTTCATTATCATGTATGACAAAAAAACGCCTTAGAGCTGCAAAGATGAATCGATTAGTTGACAACTATGAAATTAATCACCAACTACTTTGATAATCGATTAGGCCTAAATGGTTTGAGTCATTTTTTTTAAGAAAAAAAAAAGTGAGTCTGGCATCTTAAATGTTAATATTTTCTGGTTTCTTTACTCTTCTATGACAGGAAACTGAATGTCTTTGTTGTTTTTAGTTAGTATGTTTCTTTTATTGCCTTTACTGTTGTCTGCCATTGTTTTGTTGTGTAAAGTGTCTTTGAGTGTCTTTTAAAGCGCTACATAAATAAAAATGTCACCATTTTCTGACATTTTATATTTTAGAGGTTTAAACAACTAATCAGTGAATCAAGAAAATAATCGGCAGATTAACTGACAATGAAAATAAGAATTGTTTGCATTCTTGGTAAACATAAAGTGTTTGTGCAGGATGATGAACTGAAGATGTAAAAACCTGGAGAACTTGGATGTGTTTGTTTAAGATCACATGTCTGAAAACAGGATCAGGATCTGCATATGCTGATAAAAGCAAAAAAACCCAACACGGCTAACATTATTAGTTAATAGGGAGTGTAATAACAAAAAAGTGGCATCCGGATTTAAGCTTAAATAAACCAGAAAATCAGTCTGTCGGGATGTAATATGATCAACAAATCATCTCCATCTGTGAAAAACAAACCGAGACAGAGGCGTTTCCACTGTTTACCTGCTCACTATGCAACATCTAACAGCATCTAAAGCAAACTGCATCCACTCTCACGAGACAACATTAACTATATATCAAAGAGAAGCCTTCTAAATACATTTACAGCTAATTAGCATAAGCCTGTGATACCCTCATATCCGAAATTAGCCTCTGTTTATAGCAGGCTAACCTCAGTATATGCGCCTTCGCCCCAAACTCCATTGGAATATAATTCAATTGTAAACGTTCATCGCGTAGTCAACAAGATAAAACACAACTCGACATGTTTTATGAATCGTTTTAGGTGTTTAGTTAAAATCGGCATTGTCACCATCCACCAAGCAGCACTTTAATTCAATATAATCTCATGTTTGACTATAGATTTCCGCTGGTCGATACCGCCCACTACGGCCGTATTTTGTTAGAAAAGCACCGTGGGAATTCCTGTCTACGACACTAAAAACTATATTATATCAAAACAAGTGCAGATGCATGTGTTACGCGCGTACTGCATTAAAAAGCCCATGCTAACGATTCTTCAGTTGTTTGGATTTTTTACTAGAGAGGCACAATAACAAGATATGTAGATTTGACAGATTTGTGAGCGGAGGCTGGAACACTGGAGACGTACCGCGGTTAGCTAACCCCACCCTGCTGAGCTAACCTCGACTCCTACAGACGAGGTCACCGTGTTAAAGGTTCAAACATGAACCAGGGAACACTCGGTGATCTCTGTGTCGAAGGTTTTTCTAATATAAAGCGGGTAAATCTGTGCTGCACAGCCGGAGAAATGCACCCCCGGCCGGGCCAGCAGCAGCTCGGCTAACGTTACCGTTAGCAAAGTGCGTGAGAACGGATGCTAACTAGCTGTTAGCCTGTTAGCTGTTAGCGGTGCTCCGTCCTACCTGGTGCCCGCCTTGTCCCCCATCTCCTCGGCAGGCGGACGGCAGGAAGATCCCGACAAAATGAGCCCGGAGCCGGCGGAGTCTTGACTTTAGAGACGGTGTGCTTGTTCAGCAGCTCGGTTCACCCGTCCATCCACTGCTAACTAGTTAGTATGCTAATTTAATTTAGCGCCGCCTCGGCTCCTCTGGCTTCCGCAAAGGCAGGATCTGCGTGCGTGTGTGCGCGCATGTGTGTGTGTGCGCGCATGTGCGCATGTGTGTGTGTGTGTGTGTGTGTGTGTTTTGCAGATCACGTTGCGCAGTCTCTCCAGCAGCAAACATGACAACACGAAGCATATAAAAGATTATATACTGTAATTATTGTATATATTCACAAATGTACATTTGCTAAAGTAAAACCTCCCTTTCTCACATGGAGGACGGAAGCTGCCAATAAGACATGAATAAATAAATAAATTACTCGATAAACAAATGTATATGCCATTAAATGTACCAAAAATAATATTAAAAATAAATGTAGGCATTAATTGATCAAATGTGACATACATTGTTATTTCTGTTATAATTTGCTTCTTGCCCATGTATTAATCGTCCTATTTATTTACTTTCCTATTTAATTTAATTATTTATTTATTTGCATTCATTTTTAAATGTTGCATCTATTTTTTTTAACTGCAAGCTGCTGCAGACCTGCTTCAACTTCCTCACAGGAATCATCTTCATCTTCATCATCTTCATGTGAAGCTGCTCAGAGGATAGGTCCCAGGTTTCCAAAAATAGCTGTACTACATGTCCATCAGACAGTTGTAACTTTAACTTGACTTATATCACTTTTAAAGGTTAAAAGGGGTTTATAGAGGTCAAAAACCAAACAATGAAGCACACAGGACAAAAGTCCTGAGAGAGAAGTGAAACTTCTGGGCAAAAATGATTGTATTCAAACAGCACAAATGAGAATCTTCTCTCTAGTCTTCATAGCGAGTCATGATGTTTGATATTTGTCCACCAAAGCTGCTGAGAAGACTGCAAGTTTGTGCCAATAAATATCCAAACTCAGCTTTTTCCAAATATAACTCAACCCAGAGTAAAAAAAAAAAACATCAAGATAAAGCTGAAATATGACTTCACATTTATTTACAGATGTGTGTGCCCGAGGAAGCAGATACATGGATGATATTTATCACCGGTTGAGCTAATAAACACTGTATTTCCTTTCAGGATTTCAAGAGCACTTTGTCAATGGGTCCAGAGTCATTAAAAAAACTGTTGTAATGAAAGTATAACTCTGCTGATATTCTATATTTGTCTTCATGTTCAGACTTAAACCAACAGTGAATGTATATCCTCACAAATATTGTGTGTATCAAAGCCTGATACACAGCGGGAGAAATACGTATTCAGCACTTCAACATTTTCTCAGCATTTCCAATGCAGCTATTCACATGAAATTTAGACCAGACATTGGTATTAACTCAAAACAACTACACAGATAAATAAATCGTAAGTTATGTGCAATAAAGTTGAATGACAGAAAAAAGTAGTGACCACACTAACTGAAATGTATATAATACTAGGGGTGTGAATCTTTTGCTTTCTCACATTTTGATTCTAAATTGATTCTGGATTCAGTGCATAGGTGTGCTAATTTCAGGATCTACTCCAGTCCACTGTGTGCTAATGAAGGTGGTGTGGCTGCCACAAATACTCACTCGTGCACCAAATGAGGATTAATCTGCTGCTGTCTCCAACAAATGCACTATTTACTCCTGTTTGTTTGATAAAAACTACAATGACCAGCTGTCTTAGGAAATTACTGATTAAACTATATATTTATATCTTCAACAGACAGAATAGAGACAGACAAACATGTTAGAGATTTGTTGACATGAAGAGAAATACCGAATATTGTGGGATTGATTATTTAACCCTTGTTCTTCTTGTTACCTTAGAGGACAAAAATGCCTGTGTCAAAAAACTGCCATAAAATTATATATTATTATTTTCTTAAATCTTTTAACCAACATTAGTCCTGATCATAACTACTAAATATTCATTTTCAGAAATGTAACTCTTTTAATGCCAGTTTGTTTACATGATGCCACTGTTGTTGTTTATGAACAAACAAACAAACCACAAAAATTGAATTATTTTCTGTATACTACTTGCTTGTTTTTTGTTTTTCACCATCTGGAATATGTCAAATGATTATCAACAACATTGATGTTAATGCATTGAATCAAACACTGCAGTGCTCCATAATTCAGCAGCAATAACCAGAGTGGAAACCAGGGAAATAGCATGTTTTTGTTATATAGGACAAACATGAGAAAATGGTTCAATCTGGTGGAAAAATAGTAAAAACTACAATTTTGAAGCCAGGGCTCTAGATTGAAAGCCTGGTATAATAGAATGCAGGATATTATGCTGTAATGGTCATGGGATCAAACATTTTGGTTTTAATGGGTCATTTTTGTCCTTAAGGGTCTGAGTGTCTGTAGTCTGGAGACACAGTTTATTATAGACTTATTATAGGAGCTGAGGTTCAACTTCCAAAATAAAAACAAAAACAAACTCACAACCTTGTCAACATTTATGCCATATGCATCAACACAGCTGAACAATTAAAAATGAAAAAGCCAAAAATGTCCCTAAGGTTGCACAAGGGTTAATTAAAAGTAAAAATGTTAAACAGCAACACTGGTTGTATTCTGCTGAATGTCATTTGTCAGGATGAAGATTAAAAAAAAAACATAAATAAATATAGATACAGAGAGATTAAAACATACATCTCATATTTTGAAAGAACATTAACAATGTTTGTCTCCACTTCATCATGAAACTGATGAGACACTTTGAGGAGTTAGATCCGGATGATGTAGGAGTCAGAGTGGGTGACGTATCGAACCCAGCGCTGCGACGGGCCGGGCTGGACGGGCGACAGGCGGAGGAAGCGGATCTGCAGCCCCGTGGCGGTGAGCTTAGGCAGCTCGAAGCTCAGACCGACCGGACCGACCTCCAACATGGAGGCCGAGCTGAGACCGGAGACCTCCAGCTGAACACAGCATGAGAGAGCAGTCATTAGCAGCTGCATTTATTTGTTTTCTGGTGAAGTAAACTCGTACAACCTGTTCTTTGTGTGAAACTGAAACAAAAATGAAAACCAAGGTGCAGTTGTATCTTTATTTAAACTAATTTTCAATCTACTTTAAAGAGATGAACCGCGAGATGTTTCAGCCAAAGTGGTGAAACTGTGTGTGTGTGTGTGTGTGTGTGTGCGTGTGTGTGTGCGTGTGTGTGTGTGTGTTGACCTTGAACAGAGCAGACAGTTGTGTTCCTCCGGGGAAGCGAGGGATCTGCCAGTCGATGGCTCTGCTCTGCAGCTTCAGCGCGGCGCTCTGATCCGGACTGCTGAGCTCCTGCGACAGACTGAGAACACGCACGCACGCACGCACACGCACACGCACACACACACACACACACACACACACACACACACACACACACACACATTAAACTTCTTCTTCTTCATCACTAATGTTATAAAGTGCAGGTGAGCTCTGAGGAGGTCAGAGGTCATCAGAGGGGGTCGGGGGTTCAGATGTTCCTGCAGATGATCAGTGAGGCAGAAAGGCTTTCGGAGGTGAGCACACCGAAGGTGATTTGAGAGATAATCCTGCCGAGAGCTTTCAGCTGATGTAACTCATCATTTTCCACAGCGCTGCTTCTGTCCAGAACAAAGAGCTACAGAGTCGGGGGGGCTGGATTTATGTTTGAAACGTGTTGATGAAGTCCCGCAGGCTGCTGAGTTTAGACCGAATTTAGCTCTGTGCTCCAACCTGCCTCGACTTTTAGGAAACGTCGTCCTTTAAGGCACACAGTCCTGGTAGATTACTTTGTAACACTAACCTGGCGATCGTCGTGTTGAAAGATAAAGTAGTTGGCGCTGTGAAAATGTTACAGAGCTGTAAAACCCTACAAACCATCACACAGTGTGTTTGCCTCTGAGAAGCCTTCACATTACAGATCTGATACTCAAACTGAACTTCCTGGATTGTATTTTATTGTCTCACTGATATTTGATGCAACACACTACGGAGGACAGAAGCTGCCAAAATAATAAATAAATAAATGACTCGATAAATTAATTAATATGCCATTAAATGTACCAAAAATAATATTAAAAATAAATGTAGGCATTAATTAACTTCTAAAATGTGACATAATTTGATATTTCTGTTTTAATTTGCTTCTTTATTTATTTACGTTTGTATTAATTACCCTATTTATTTACTTTCATATTTAATTTCTCCTTTTATTTATTTATATTAATTTTTAAATTTATTTATTTATTTTTGGATTTATTTGTATCTATTTTTAGTTAATGGGGGGGATGCAAAGGGGAAATAATACAGAAATAAATAAATGAATAAATGTTAAAAATACAAAAAATAAATAAATGGGAAAATTAAATAGAAAAGAAAATAAATAAATCGTGGAATTAATACAAAGGTAAATAAATAAAGAAGCAAATTAAAACACAAATATCAATTTATGTCACATTTTATCAATTAATTAATGCCTACATTCATTTTGAATATTATGTTTGGCAAATTTAATGGCATATTCATTTATTAATTTATTTACTTTTTATTTTGGCAGATTCCGTCCTCCCT
>JAOVVB010006002.1:0-17038 GCA_028570985.1 Heterobranchus longifilis | reverse complement strand
CAGAAACAGTTGGAAGGAGTCGTGTGTTACATCCCGACAGCAGGATCGTACCCCACACACACACACACACACACACACACACACACACACACACACTGAGAAAGGCAGAGCCCAAAACATCCATGTGTGTAAGTGGACTGTTTCTAATTGTCTAATAGTTTAATACAGTCTTTCCCAAAGTTATGGTCGTGCCCCTTAATGTGTCGCGGACCTGTTTTTATTGGGTCACTCACCAGTTGGCAGAGAAAAATGCAAAACAATGCTGTGATATGTTGAATAATTTTCCCTAATTAAAATATAAGAAGAGTGTTCATGCTACACTTGTCAAATTTGATTATTGCTATAATGTACTTTCAGAAACATTTTAAATTAATGGTTCATTATGTTCTTTATTAGTAGTTTATAAATGAAGACGTAATGGCAATTCATGATGTATTTTTGTAAGTTTGGTTACCAGGGAGATGCCAAATTTCTCTTGTGGGTCTTGAGCTGAAAGAAATGTGGGAACCTCTGGTCTAATAAAAGGAAAAATGTGTAAATGCTCAGCCTATATTTATATGCAATACAAAAAGGATAAACCTCTCCCAAGTCAGAGTGAAGCATAACAATATGGCTTTCCATCCTGCCCATAAAACCATCATTTTGCATAAAGTCATATAATAAGCAAACTCTCTTTCCATGAATTAGCCATTGAAACGCAGTACGTTTGTCACCAACAGCACAGAGTCCTCGTTATGTTCCAGTCATTCTGATGTCATTTCATGTCAACCATCACAGATTTAGCCATATTGTTAATACTGCACTAACTTTCATTTTACCTTCCCTCTGGGTGTATTAGGGCTTTGTGGGAAATGTTTCATATTTGTATTTATTTTATTTAACCTTTATATTTAAGAGTCCCAGTGAGATTAAGAGTCATATCAATGAGCAGGACTGCTTAATGACCACACTGGAGTTTATATCACGTTTAAATCAATGTCATGTGACCTTGATGTGTCAGGTATTTAATTAGCTGGATTAGCCAGAAAAAGACATTACTGTCTGGTTATTTTATCCTCAGAAATTTGGCCTGAAGCCAAATAACCACAGACCCAGCCCACTGCTGTATGTGCACCACTGACTGATATGTGTTTGGATGTATATGACTGGTTGTTGTTATATATGTGTTGCTGGAGTTTTGACCTTTATCCTCATAAAGTTTCTCACTTGAGTTGCCATTGATAATGTGATGACATACACTCAAAAGTGAAACACTGCATAGTGCAGTTCTCATTTCTGAAACAGGTGTTAATTGAGAGGTGAATTCATTAATTAACAAATAAATGTATTTATGTTAAAAAATAAAATTAAAAAATTTTCAGGTAACTCTGTATGGGACTTTTAATAATTCATTTTCATACAAAAATAATGATTTGTTTTTCTAATGTTTGATGTCATATATTGTTAATATATGTTTTGAGATTAATTGTCCTGATTACCGAAGACCTTGTTTTTTTTTTTTTTATGTTTGGACTTTTAAAATGTTTCATGTTTGAAATCTTAAGCAGGATTTCATGAGAACGACCCATAAATGCCCTCTTGTACTAAATCTTTGTCCCCTGTGTGCTGTCAGTACTGACCTGTGGCAGAGGGTTGGGGGGCTTGGTGAGGATGCCTCCGATGTACACCACATGTGGCAGCGTGGGCCTGGGGAACTCCAGAGCCAGGTCCGTGCACAGCATCCACAGCCGGCTGCCCTGCACCAAGTCGGACATGGCCACTTGAGGCTTCACTCCGTGTTTCTTCATAATCCGGTCATACTTGGGTAATGCAATATAACGGACTCCAAAGCGCTGCACCAGGTAAACGGCTGTGTTGGTGATCCTCTGGGTCAGAGACATGCGGTCCGTCAGCAGCGAGTTGAATTCGGGGACGTATGAAAGCGGAGCTGGGGCGCCCGCCTCTGCAGGGTACCACAGGCCTGTGCTGAACACGGCATATTTCACACCCAGGATATGAGCGATCACAAACCCACACATCTCATTAGGGTCCACCAGCAGCAGGTCAAACTTAGCCTCTTTGAGGCGGGTCATTACCTCAGCGCTGCCAACGACAGCATCGCAGTTCTGGGAGTAGTGGTCAAGAATGTCAAACAGTTCCAGAAACGTCAGGCGGCCCGAGAAGATGTTGCTGACTTTGGACTGGAGGAAATTGTCAGCCGTGGTGCTGTTAAAGATCCCCGGGTAGCGCTGCAAGTGGTAGTGAGGGGAGGGCGGCACCCCGCGACCCTCTGAAATTAGAAAATGGGTCTCGTGGCCCTCCTGGTGCAGAGCCGTGGCCAGCGTCTTGAAGATGTAGAGGTGGGATTCAAACATGATGGGTGGGACCACGATCACTTTAGCGGCCCATGATGCACCGGGACTCCAGGTGAGGAGGCCAAGGAGGAGTAGTAGTGACGAGGGTAGTAGCATGGCTGCAATGATAAAGAAATGAACAATGTAATGCCTGACATTAAAATAAAACCAGAGGACAATCATCAAAAAGAACTGTCATAATATAGATATTAGGCGTTTTCAGTTGTTTTAGTTGTTTGAACGCAGTTTTTAGCTCTTTATTCAGAGTAGGTACTCTCCCAGCACAAGAGGAACTGTGGGTGTATGGTGATTGGTTCAGAGACCACCATTTTTAAAAACATGTTAGCCGTGTAAAGAGACAACAAAAACACAAATAACAGCTCGTAACGGAAAAAAGTAAGACAAATGACAAAGGACAAATGACCAAGGCTTTACAGAACATGCAACTGGGGAAATAAAATGCAATTTCAGCGTTCTGGTGCGCTGCGGTCCGAATAAAAACATTTTAAAAGCCTGTGAGTGTATTTAGTTCTCGGGGGAGCTCTCCAGTTCCTCTCTGGGAGTCCCCAGAACTGTTTGGTCCAAAAACACCTATTAATCAATGTTGCTCAGCAGGTAAAAACATCCTAGATTATTATTGGGTGAGAAAATGAATCATACATATTTAATACTGAGAATTATTTGGGGGGAAATGGGACCACATACCATTAACCAGGACTCAGAGAAGGTAAATAACAAACAGCTTAAGTGTGTTTAGTTTGTCATCTTAAACTTTTATGAACTTCTATGAACTTTATGAAATATGAACCTTACTCTGGCCCACCATTTATAAGTCACCCATGATGCAAGGAGGCAACTGTTTCACATATCTTACATTGTCTGCATCAAACTTCAGGCCTGGAAATTAATGCAATCTTCAATCCTCAACTAGGGCTGCAACTAATGATTATTTTCATTGTCGGTTAATCTGTTGATTATTTTCTCAATTAATCGATGAGTTGTTTGGTCTATAAATGTCATAAAATGGTGAAAACAAGGTTCCCACACCTTCTTAAGCATCAAATTCAAGGACTTTCCAGGCCCAGTTACCTCAAATTCAAGGACTTAACACCTAACAAGGTTAATTACTTATTCATTTTTATAATGAGAAGTAGCAGCTTTACAGAAGCTCACAGACGACAATTACAAAGAGAGGCTTGAATGCGTGTTTACATTTTCCAGGCATAGCTGAATGTTTGTTTTCTCGTTTGCCGGCTGTTTATCCTGCATCATTCGACTTCAACACTCATGCACATACGTGACCATCACATTTTCTCGAGGCAGGTAGCGTGTGAAAGAATGACGCGACTGTGGGAGACACATGCAAACAGCAGAACGTGGCCTATTTAGTAACGTTAAGTTAAAAAAAAAAAAAAAACATCAAAAGAACGTATTATTAATATATAAATTCAAGTACTTTCAATGACCTGCCTATTTATGTCTATTTTCAAAAACTTTCAAGGCCTTGATTTTTCCCCCACCAAATTCACAAACTTTCAAGGATTTTAAGGACCCGTGGGAACCACGTGAAAAATGTCGATCCATGTTTCTCAAAACCCAAGATGACATCATCAAATGTCTTGTTTTGTCCACAACTCAAAGGTCTTCCGTTTACTGACATAATAAACCAGAAAATATTCACATTTAAGAAGCTAGAATCACAGAATTATGACTTTTTTTTCCCTTAAAAAATTACTCAAATCGATTACTCTTTGCTGCTCTACCCTCAAATGAGTTTCAGTTCTGTCATACATACAGAGAAGTAGTACTGAGAGAATAAAACATCTCACATTCTTGTAATCGTCACCAGTACCTTTCCTAATAAACCTTTGCCTTTCTCTGCATTTCGATTCCACCCTTCCATCGCTCCTCGCTCTGTGCACAGCCGTCACTGACATGGTGTGGGTAGCACCAACGTCATTCTAAACCTCCGGCCGCTCTATTCACAAACACAAACACAAAGAACCATTATAATGCCACCATGTCATAGCCTGTGCCCTATATGCCTACACTCTCCTTCTCACTTGGATTAATCATCAACACTGGAAACCTCTTTATAGAGAGCCATCAATTATCCAGGTTTTCCTAATCTACAATGACTAACGCATACTCTCCTTCCACCCGGTGTTAAACCTTAAAGACCTACACCAGACACCTTTTAAAGTACGTAAAAAGTACTATGATTAATCTTTTGTTTAACATGGTTTTCCCCACAAAGAAAGTAAAAGAAAAAACTCTGAAAAGGGGCTGGAAGCACATCTACTCTTCTCCATTAAGATTTTCTGGATCTGGCCTCAAGCCCCGCCCACCACTGCTGCCATAGTTACGCTCATCACAGAATGCCCCAGCCACAAGTGACTTGATTGGTTCCTAATATGATGTCATAAAACCTGTCTGTCTGAAACCAGATTTTTGAGACTGTTGTTGGCACACTGCAGTTTGAAGGCAGGAATTCTCAGCCGTGGTGTTGACTGCTCATTTCACATGATATGTTTTGCAAAACATAAAAAACACCATATAGAAATGTTAACATGGTTAAAAACTTGATTTTCACAAGCTGGGCTCTTTAAGGAATGTGCTGACCTGTGAGGGAAAATGTATAAATGACACTCCATGAGCAAAAAATAAAAAATAAAAAATAAAAAATAAATTGACTTGATTGTGACTTTGGACCGAAACATAGCCTACATATTGAGAGCCACAGCCCAAAGAAGGGCTTAGTGTAGCAAAACGAGTAGTCCAAATATTTAACTACTGACAACGTAACACAATGTGGCACCAGATTAATCATTTCTGGACCTATTTACATAATATATGCAGCCTACAATCTCCATTCAAAGCTCTACCTTTGGAGCATTGGAGACTACATTTACCTGTAAAGTTTCATGACTGTATCTTGCATGGTCAACGGGCCAATGTCCCCTTCCCTAGTTCCTACCCCCCCCCCTACTTCCTGCACACTTGCTGGGATCACAACCATCTTTGAACTTGGCCTTCATTTTGAACTACACACCTGTAAAGTTTTTTGATTGCATCTTGTGCGGTTGTGATTCTGTCACAGAGATACAGTCTGACCACAGACAGAACTAAACAGCTGGCAAAGTACTCAAAACCGCCTCTGAGGTAGGTCCTGCAACAGTAGGTGTCTCCAGGATCACATTTAGCTATGATGACACACACACACACACACACACACACACACACACAGACTCAAACAACACCAGTGTCATGGCTGGTAAATATGCTGTTCCAGATTATCAGTTCATAACTTCAGACGAGGCCAAAAGAAACCGATATATGAGGACTTGTGAGGACACATCTTGCACAATTGTTACACATGTGCTATAGCATATATGTAGTCAGCCTCAAACTGTGCTACGCCTAGTTAAGCAAATAAATAAAATGGGAATTTTATCCAATTTAATCCCAACCTTGTTCCCTGTGTGGAGTTTAAATGTTCAGGGATTTAGACCTGAAGATTAGGGGAACAGGAAAGTGTAGATGTGATTCTGCGTCTGTGTGGCCACCTGTCCAGGGCGTACCCTGCCTCTCGTTCAATGTGTTCTGTGATTGGCTGCAGCACCCTGCGATCCCGAACAGTACGGGTGTTTTTTTTCCGCCGTCAGCCTGCACAACACACCTCTCGCTTTATCATCAGATGAGAAATATCTCTTTAGGTGACGTCTGAATCTATATCAAGTGGCACGGCCCATATAGTTTCAGCCGATCATCACCTGATAGCATCTTAACAGGATTATATAGCGTGTCAGCCACCTGTTTGTCCACAATATGAAGTTTCTCTCCGCAAACAGCTGGGGACTCAAGGTGGCCACCATTTTGTTTATCATTGTCCTGAGGATATCGTTACAAACACTTCTCAGTCCAGACTGTTGACGGTAGCTATAGAAACCAGCCGCTGTCTACTGTGGACTGTGATACGTCATGACTTAAATTACTGACAGCGGAGTCTGATTACCCTGCGCACAGGGAGGGCTGAGGAAATTATCTGGATTACGGGAGTTAAAAGATACGAAATGACAGAGTGATCGGGGTGAAGGCAAAGTGGAGATGAATAAGGTGCAAAAGTTAAAACTGTAGAGAAACATATTTCAAAGTTTGTTACGGTAAGCGGATAAGAGCTGGGAGACATATCAATATGATATTGTGATAGGAGACATCATTTTAAGTGAAACAAATGTCTGAGCCTATAGCTGAGTGAAATCTACAATCAACACCTCTACCTGCATGCACTTCATATTGTATTAACTCCAAAAAACCACCTGCTAAATATATTTATATACTTTCCTTTAGGGGTGTTGCGATATATATTATTGATGGTAACCATGATATTTAAAAATGAAATATTAACAATACATATATGATAATATTGTGTATCCATTAGTGTAATTGTTCTTATTGTATGGTTTTGCACAGTTATGGTTACAGACTCTCTCTCCACCTCACTACATGTATTTTGAATGTCATTAATTTGCCAAAAAAGAGACAACATGCACAATAAACAAAGATAGATATCACAATAATATCGCAGTTATCGTGAAATATTTTGGCCATGATGAGAGCGAAAATCTGACATTGTGACAGCAGTACTTTCCTTTTTTACCCAGTGTTCTACATCAACTATATTTTCACAATCATTTTACCTTCTTCTTCTTATATCAACAATAATAGATCATATTTGCTTCTTGGCAGTGTGTCATATTGTGATAATATGATCAGAATTATCATTTTGGACTTGATTATTATTACCAGCAAATTGTAATTAAACAAAATCAAATAAGTAAAGGTTTTGTTTTACACATGAAGAATTATTTCTGATGTAATGTATACACAAGTCATTGCACTGAACATCAATTAGATTTTTCTATATGTGATTATGCAAACATGTGCCATATTGTGTCATAGGTCACTGATTTTTTTACTGGCCTGCTTTATATCGACAGCAACTCAGACTCAAAAAGATGTAAAAACTACATCACAGATGAGTTACAAAACAAACCACTTAGGCCTCAGCAAACAAAACGTTGTAAATAATAAGAAACTCCGACCCAGTCTGCTATCATCTGAAATTAATCGCCTTGTTTCTCAGCTTTGAATGCTGACTGAAAGTTTTGGTTGCGTATTATTGAAAATCAAACCAATTACAGCTTTAACAGGAAGTTATTTTCATCTATTAAGAGTGACACAAGAAGGTAATTATACAGTGATTATCGCTCTAATACAATAATTTGGACTAACATTTTCTTGATTTGGCACAGCGGGAGGAAGAGCCTTGCTGCTTTCACAGTGGGGGTTCATTTGCTCAGTGCACCCTGTTGAGAGGAGAGATGTGACTTCCAAGAACTGATATTAAGTCAAACACAAATCAGTCCAAGAGATTTATTCTGCCTCATATCTTTCAAATGGAGCGTGATTAACTGATCTCAGGTTTGTTTGCTACAAAATAATCCAAATGAGGTCCCCTGAAGGCCAGGTTAGTAAGGCTTTGAATATAAGAAAATGAAAGAAAGACACTGTATACAGACTAGGGGTGCAAGAAAATAGCGATACACTTGAGTATCGCGATATATGTTTTCTTTTTCTTCCTTTTTTATCTCATTATGTTAATGTAATACATATTGTAAATCCTAGAGGGGAGATTTTAGAAGTCCTTTGGGGTGTCTTACCTCTCCTGCACAATCTATGCTATGCTTGTTGTTTTATACTTTTATTTTTATCACTTTCTTTGTTAATAAACTAAACTATGTTTTGCAATATTTAATTAATAGTTTACATGCAAAGATTTGAGTCAATGGTTAATTTCGTGTTGCTTGAACCTCCCCGACCGCTAGATAGCAGTGTTGTAATCTATCTTCCACTCCAAGTGTGTTCTTTATACTATGACTATAATATATACAATATATCGCCTTGGTTACAGTATCGCAATATATTGAAACGTAACTGTTGTATCATGATACGTATAGTATTGCCAGATTCTTGCCAATACACAGCGCTAATGCAGACTAACCTGTAAAGTGTAACGAAATCATTTACTGTAGCATGACATTTTTAATCAGATCAAAAGTCAGACTCTGATCATGAAATCCAAGATGCCAACACATAAATTGGCCTGCGTCTTCACGTATCGCAGTGCATGCATGTGTGAAAAGACACACAGCTCAAAGTCTACAGAAGGTTGAGGATGATATTGTGACATCCAGCCAAGAACACTTTGTAGATAAGTTAAGATAAAGTCAAGAGCCTTTAGATCTTGAATTTTGGTGAAAACAAAATTAAAGCGAGGGGAAAAAAAAAAAACACTTGACCTTCCCATGTCAAGGTGCACATGAGGAGCTGTTTATAATGACAACATGGTCTCTGCGCATGCCCTTATATCTTGAAGCTTCATCAGCATCTGATAGAACGTGCACATTGTATATAGATAAAGCCTACTTAAATATCCTCTGAGAGGATTACTCCTCATACATATATACAGGGTACTTGGATTACGTATTTAAAATACAAAGTATGAGTACCTGTATTCTGTTACAGTTTAATTTGATGGTATTCTAAATAGTGTCTTTAAAAATAGATTGCTTGAAGGAATTACTTGATTACCTCCACCATGTCGGTTTGTTTCCAGTTCAGCTTGATTGTCAGCAGGACTACTGGTCTTCATGAAACTTGTTGGACAGGTGTAGCATGTGATGAGGAAGAACCCATTAAATTTTGGAGCGGATCCAAATCACAGGGCAGACACACTGATTATTTGTCACTTTCATGACATAAGGCGTGGTGGAGGTCTGCGCTCTCCGACTGCCCTTCTAGTTTGTTTTTGTTGAATTTGCTCTGAAATTCACACGAGGAATTTCACATAAACATATTTTTAAAGTGCAACATTTTGTGCGTGCCGTGCACCTGTCAAACGACAATGTGAGAGGAGACGCACAGCCAGGACAGGCCAGGAATGTGTTTTTGGAAAAGTAAGAAGCAGACAAATGAGCTCAGTACTTCCATTTGAAGTATTCCAAAATGAATCCACAGTATTTAGAATTTGTTACTTAATTTGAGTAATCTAATGGAATATGTTACAAATTACATTTTCGGGCATATATCCAGTAATCTGTAGTGGAATACTTTCTAAAAGTAACCCTCCCAACACTGCATATAGAGGCTATGGAACTACCACTGTAAAATGGCCTACTGGGCTTTCAGCATGAGGAACTCACATTAACTTACAGACCAGACAGTCAGACAGACAGTGTCCTATTCAACTCCATTTCTACCTATCTCCTTTCTCATCTCTGCCATTTTTCTTTACATGCCACTGCTAACTCTCGTTACTCTTTTCTCTCGCTTTCTACGTCCGCCACAACCATCGACACACAAGAACAGGTACAACAGGCTCCGTCTTACCAAGAGTTAACAGTTGGTATAAGAAATAAACAAATAAAGCAGGGGACTGAGACAGAGCAGCAAGGTCTCCAGTAACCATCAACAGCATCTCATTAACATAATGTACTGCAAATAAAGACGCGCTGATGAACGTAAAGACCGGTTACAAACAGGGATGTAGAGGTAGTAAAATATGCTCCTTACACAATATATTCAGCCCATAGTGGCAAGTCCTGGGGTGACATTAATTATGAAATTAGGATTGACAACCTTAATACTCGAGTACACAGTTTCTCAAGTAGCCTGCTTTGATGGGTTTATCCCTTTATCGCTTCAATAGCTCAGGGTAAAGGCACACCTCTTGACACACACAGTTTGAGTGTTAAAGCAAATGTTGGCATGTTTGGCAGTGACTTTTTTTTTTTTTTTTTTTACATCAGGTGATCATTAGGGTTGGGTATTGTTTGAATATGATCGATTCCGATTTTTATCGATTCACAGTTTCCATTACAATAAGTTTAAAAAAAAATTTTTAAAAAAGAGGTCAAATGTTTAGAAAACAAAAATATCTTTATTCTTTTTAGATGTTTTCGGTTTCTAACCCTAGTGATCATATTGGGTTGGTGCAACAGGCCGAACAGGTGCCCTGGTGTGGGTAAAAGAGAAGCACTGCATTCAGGCTATATTTGGAAGGTAGTGCATCAAGTTTTCAGGTCATTTAGGAAAACCCACTGGACATTTAGGGGGTTTGAGACAGCTGTAGCCTAACTGAATCATAAAATGTTGTGTACAATTTCAATACCACAAATAAAACTCTGACAATAACTCGTAAAATGTCATGCCATGAGGCATGACAGTGACAGTGTTTGCTTTTCTGGAGTTTATTATGCAATGAAAATATCTCAGTGCACAGCTCACAGCTAACACAGAACCCTAAAGTCTCCAGAGAGCAAAACTAGCACTTAAAAACGCCTTTAAAATTATGCTATGCAAAAATAACAAAGTAAAGCTATGCCCTAACAACAAATATTTAAGACTACCATGGTGATGCTACAGAATACACAAATAATACCAGAATAAATCCATTAGTGAATTCACAAATGCAGCAATCGCCCACTGTCCCATTTTCGTTTGGGATAATTCACAGAGGACGTGAACGCAACACGGCAACCTGGCTGCACCTGCGTCTCTGGAGGTTTCGACCGTCGCACCTGAGCTTTCAGTGAAAACAGCCGAACAACACGGTACAGTTCACAGCTGTCAACTTCACAAATTTCGCGTTACTCTTCGCAACTATAACCGCGGAGAAAAAGAGTGGAAAAAAAGTGTCGTTTTGTTGAGTAAAGCAGGCTGAAGTTTGCGCTACACCTGTTGTGTGTCACGGGGCTGTGCTGGCCTTACCTTGTGTCTTGAATGTTGCTCGGGAGAGGTGGAGGGGGGTGAAACCGCAGCAGGTGTAATTTTCTTGAATTTAAAGTGTCGGGGAGGTAAAACAGACAGAAAAAAAAGTAGTGAGGGAAAAAAAATGGCTGTAAAGTAAAATGTGTCCCCGGGTATCGAAGACGTGCAGAGGGAACATTAAACTCCCAGTCCCTCTGTCAGGGGCGGAGGAAGGCGGGACTAAGAGCTGCGAGATGGAAAGGAAGGGAGCGGCAGAGGGAAAAAAAACTGTGGTTGGTTGAGTAAAGCACAATAAGGGTGGAGTGGGGAGTTTCAGCCCATACAGGTAGGCTACTTTGTCTCTGTTACAGGTGACTCCACATCTGTGTTGATACTATCAACAGTTGGGCCATAGTTTAGATTGATAGGAGGCACACACCTTTTTCTGACTGACATCATCTATTTGTTAGATATAGGACGCCTATGTTTGTAGTTTCAAATCCTGGAAATGAGTTAGCATTTTGGCACCTCCGGTTCCCTCGTCGGGAAGTCAATTTTGTGTGTTTTTTTTTTTTATGTGTTTTTGTTTAGACGCCTGAAATAAAGTCTGTGTTTAACAAAAGTGTCAGAGATTTTAACGTAAAAAAAATACATCAGTAAATGCCCTGCTGGTGAATTTCGAAGCTTTAAGTGTTTAAAAAGGCAGTTGCTAACAAGTTAGGCTAAATGAGACTACAGAGGCTGTCGAGGACGTTGGGCCGTGAAATGCGATCGTTGGTGTAGTTCCTTTGTAGCCTAACGTTAGCTTTTTACTTCTGCCGATTGCATTTACGCTTCTAAAATCATAAAAGTGGTGTTCATGTGGAGAGATCTTGCTAGACAAAATGTGTATATGCTTGTGTTAGCCACAAAGGTTATTTTCTGTAATGATCCAAAATCCAATTCAAAAATCCCATCGGCTTTTTGATGAGGGAACCCATGGCGATGCTAGCTTCCAGGTTGGCCTACAAAAAGACGTCATCCCTTCGGCTCCCTATTGCTCGCCTTTCATTGAAGCCCGAAGCTGCTAACTGGTTACAACTTTCAGTGACAGTATCATCAGCCAATCAAATTTTGATGTGTAGTGACAGTACGCCTCAGGGGCCGTGCGATGTGTTGCGCTGCTACCCCCCCGGTATCGTCATCAACTTTGAACTTGGGCCTTTCGCAGGTTGTGTGCAAATGGATGGAAAACAGCATGTTACAGCTACTGCCGATCTTGTTGCAGCCTTTTTCAAGACGATCATTTGGAGACAAGAAGGAAATAATTACTAGAGGAAGACCTACACCTAAGATGGATGGGCTTACCAAGGCAAGCAAAGAAAGGTTTTGTGCGGCACTTCACTTCAGTAATTATCACCGCTATGACTGCAGGGGGGGGCAGAGCAGTGCGCTACTGAAGACTCTGACTGAAACCCCATGATATGCTACTGCGTTTACGTAACCTACGAAACTCACAGAAGTTTAAATGCTTTTTTGTCATGTTGGCAACACGTAATTTTAACACAATATGTGACACCAGCACGTAATTCCTTGTTAAGAGGTCATGGTCATTTCACTGTGAGATCAGTTGGCTCCAGAGTCTAGTAGCAGAGGTACAGCATGTGTTGTGGTGGTACAACAAACCCCTTTCCCCCTGGTGCTAATAAAAATCTCAGAGTTAACACTTTGGCGTTGGCTGATGGAGTGATTTGCAGACGGTAAGATGGTGTCATTCTAAATATAATTGTAATTTATTTTCCAGCATTTTATAAATCACATTCGGTCTTTGTATGTCACTGTTGGGGCCGATGTTTGCTTGTGTCTACTGAGTAACAACAAGACGCTGAGTGCTTAACGACCACAGGTGTCATTAATAAAAAGGGTTTTCTGAAAGTTACACATAGCACCTTTAATTATAGTTTATATGCCATAACCACAATCTGCTCCTCACTGAAACCATGCTGTAGCCTAGTTGTCATGCTGACATTGTCAGATAGGGTTCTTAAAAGGTTGACACTGGATGTTAAAAACGTTGTCATTGAATGTAATCCGGGGTTTTACAAAATTGTCCAATATCAGGGTTGGTGGTCTTTAAATTGACCTGGTTCTGATCAGGCCCGGATTAACACAGTGTGGTGCCCTAGGGTGACCACACACAGGAAGTGCCCCCCTCCTCCCCCTTTAAATTTACCGTACTATAAAGACCATAGATCAATTTTCCCTATGTTGAGTATTTTTTGCGGAGTCTTTAATGTTACCTTGTGCCTGAAGTCTGTTTTTAATCAGGTAGGATCTTTCGTTTTTATTTTAAAGTGTCTTATCATGAAAAGCACTCTATAAATAAAATGTATTATTATCGATATATTATTGTATTGAGCTGCAGTGGAGGGACAGTAACATAATGAGGGGATTTTGTACAAAAAAGACGAATAGGTTATTGCTGAGCTTTAAAATATATTTTGCACAGCACGAGGACTGGGGAAGTTTTCAGTACATTGCTTAAATAAGGGAACAAAATGTAGGCTACATATATAAGTATTGTTTTAAAATAGATTTATAAAATGTTATCCTCTCCTGTAAGACTGATGTCCTGCTCTAAAACACGTTTATTGGGGTTTTATTTTGAAGGATTGTTTTGGATGTTGTGAGTTTTATTGTGGCAGACTTGGTGGTGTTGTCTCCTGCCTTTCTGTGTGCAGCGGAGCAGCGAGGGGTCACATCAGTTCACACAGATTCAAACTTTTAACTTTGAAATAAAAACATGAGAGGACTAACGTTAGTTCTCGTGAGTCTTTGTCTAAACACATGCCGGGCCTTCCCTAAATATCTGCCTGAACTCAGCCCGGCCAGTTCTCCCTCAGTGACCCACGGCTGGATGAGGAGCTGGGGCAAAGCAGGAACGGGACCAGCAGGGCTGCGGGCTGTGTGAGCCAGACCTGTGCCTGGAGAGTCGGGGCCACTGGGCACAGGTCTGGTGCAGCCCCACAAATACTTTAAACATGTGTTGTCTTAATCATTTGGTGCTGGTGCCCCCAGGCACTCGCCCGATGTCATATATGGATAATCCAGCCCAGGTTCTAATATGTGAAATCAGTTAAATTAAACTGTTTGTCCAATTTCTACATTAGTATGACATGCATCTTTGCACATAACAGTAGGTCATACAGTCTTGTACATGGGATTTTCTTATTCTTTATGTCCTGGTTCCAAGTCTGCTCTATGAAGTAACAAAACAAACTGAGATAGTATGGCATATTCTATATGTGCAGTAGAGTGCAGCAAACTCTGTTTGTTTATTTATGTGCAGGTCCAGCTGTCCCTGTTGGAGTGGATGTTCAGGTGGAGAGCTTGGACAGTATCTCAGAGGTAGACATGGTAAGTGACTTGAATGTAATACAGTACACATAGTAACCTGTTGGGAAAATGGATTACAAATAACATAGTAGCTGTAATCTGACTGCAACAGAAATCTTTGAAACTCATTAAAATAGATTCAGTGTGAGCGTACAAATAGAGGATTACTTGGATTATTCTGTCTCTCTAACTTAATATTCAATCGGGTTTGAAAGCAAAGACCAACACAGACTCAAAGTAATGAGATTATGGAAGAAGTAGAAATGTCATTATTAATGCTACTATTCCAGTGGATTATGTTACTGGTGGCAAATGTAGTTTAGTAAATCTGTGACAGATTCAGTTGTTGACTGAACAAATGAGCTCATACTGCTGAACACATGGGGAAGACAAAGCAGCTAATGAGGCATAAACATTCTTCATTAACAGCATGAGAATGGGCACATGAGCAGTGACTAAGATTAAGATCTATACATTTCATTTAAACCCCAAAATATTGGAAAACTGCATCAACTCTACAGTTGAATACTAATAAAACCGAAGTGCTCATTTCTGGAGAGTCTTGGATCTCTGTCATCTTCTGTTAAACCTTCCGTCCGTAACTTCGGTGTTTCTATGGACCAGGCTTTGAGTTTGGACCAGCATGTAAACTGTTTGGTTCACTCCTGTTTTACCAGCTGAGGAACATCACTAAACTCAGGCCCGTTGTGTCCCCAGCTGAGTTGGAAATGATTATCCATGCATTTATTTCATCACGTCTTGATTACGGCAATTCCTTTTTCTCGTGCCTTAGCAAGACTTCGCTGAATCGCCTGCAAGTGGTCCAAAATGCTGCTGCCAAGCTTTTGACCAAGTCCATGTGACACCTATCTTGATTGCTTTACACTGGCTGCCCATCAAATTTAGAATCCAGTTCAAGGTTCTTGTGATGGCATTTAGAGCGTTGCGTCTGCAGCCCTGCATCAGTACCAGGTCTCTGAGCTCCTCTGATCACGGTTTGCTGGTTGTGCCTCGCTCCAGGCTCAAAACAAAAGGAGACTGTGCTTTTCAGGTTGTAGCTCCGAAACTTTGGAACTCACTCCCATTGGGCTTAAGATCTGTGGGCACTTTTAAAAAGCAGATCAAGACCCATTTTTTTAGACTTTTACTTTTTAGTGCCTTTTATGTTTTTAGCTTGATGCCTGTATTTCATGTCTGTTTTGCCTTTTATTGCTCTTGAAAGGTTATATAATAATAATAATAATAATAATAATAATAATAATAATAATAATAATTGTTATTATTATTATTATTATTATTGTTATTGTAAGACTGTGGTCAAACGTTTTTCAGTGAAGTGAAGTCATCTTTTCTTTTTAAGATAGTTCTTTTGGCTTTTGCCTTTATTGATAGTCAGCTGAAGATTGACAGGAAAGGGGTGAGAGAGAGGGACCGCAAAGGCTAAAGAGGTCCTCTCTGCAGCGGCCGCAGGTTCAAACCTTTATTTTAACTTTATTTTATGCCTTACTTTGTAACTAATCACATTACATTTGTCTGTAACGCAGTAATGTAACGCGTTACTGTATATATCAGTAATCACATTACCATTACTAATCATGTCGTTACATAACTTCTGAAATACAGCACAGCAACGGCATCTTGTGAGAGGCTCTTCATCCTGAGCAGTCTGTGCTGACTCCGAGGAGGAACAGGATGTCTGACATACAATTTGAGAGACTCTCCTCATGAGGTATAACCACTGCTTTAAGGTGTTTGCAGGTGTTGGAGTTTCGAATCGTTCCACCAAAATGCTTACAAGTCTCGAAAAAAGATAATTTCACTGAAAAGCTTCATAGATGTCTCCAAGTAAGACTGCTCCACCAAAACACTTCATAAACGTCTCAAAATAAGCTTGTGACATTTACTTAACTGATGTACCGGTCCGTTCCACACAAGCTTTTGTGATATCCATTTACTGCATTTCTGCAAGAGTCACAAACAGCTGTGAAATGTTCTGTGGTTTTAACGAGTCCACAAGTTCTCATAACATCACGTCTTACTGTACTGTTGTACATCTGATTATGGACTTTTGGACTCGGATTGGAGCTATATATTTATTCATTTTTATTGTATCAAGCCTGCTATTGTCTGTCTATTGCTGGCACTGCTACTGAGCTGTGGCTCTGTTTATTATAACAGACGTCTCTTAGGCTGCATTTACACTGCAGGTCTTGATGCCCAGGTCCGATTTGTTGCCTGTATCCGATTTTTTTGACCGCCTGCTTACATCTATTTTTAAAAGTGACCCATATCCGATATGTGCATTTATGCCACCTATTACTCTACATGGTTCAAGTGACACACTTGCTTAACGCTTGAAAAAACCTGCATGCGCATACGAGGGTTTGGCTACCGACCCGGAAATGAAATGAAACAAGTCGACAGAGGAGAGTGAAATAATAATTCAAGCTGTTGCTTTCCAAAGCATCTTTAGAGGTGTGCAACATATTGGCTGCATTTTAAGGCAGCGGAGAAGAAGG